>JAOUZG010038391.1:1961393-2050752 GCA_026289955.1 Argiope argentata | reverse complement strand
AAAGAAATTTGGTATGTGGTCTTTATACCAAATTTGCAGATTTCCACCAAAATTGTACTAATTCCTTTTGAGGAAATCTGTCTGCCCGGCAGTTCAAATGTAATTTAACATGATAATTACATAACGAAGAAATCTAGATTGATCAAATTTGATGTCCAGATTTAATATCTATAGGTAAGACACCTTTAAAATGTTATTTCCCCTTCCAATAACGAATTGCTTGCTTGCCAGTCTGCATTTTCAGAAATAAGCAAACATGATAATTCAGACACGCAAGGACTTAAAAACGAGGGCTATTTTTTTCAGTGTCCAATAAGTCTCTAAAGGAAGGCTTCGGGGAAAATCCGCTAGATCTGTGCGGGGACGCCTTGCTATGTGTCTGTAAACGAACAGAGGAACGCGTTGATGCACGGTTGTCTTTTCTGAGATGTAGGGAGGGGTGGCGTTTATTCCTTAGATTTCTACTAGTTGAAGGAAGCAATTCAGCTGAAATTCATAGACGAATGAGTAAAGTGTACAGAGAAATGCTCATGAATTACATCAAAGTGCGGAAATGGTGAAGGAACTTTGATATCAGACACACAGATATTCATGATGCAGGCTTCCAAGTAAAGGAAGCCAATGTCATCCGATAATCTTCTTCAAAATCAGGCGAATTGTGAAAATTATCGGTTCACAATTTCTGGTTTTAATGATTTCTTTCTGGATATTTCACGATCTGCTCACTATGCTACTGTGGGTGAAAGACCCGAGTACCGCAAATTATTCTCAGCGAATGGACGCCGCATTAACCTTCCTTAAATATCGGCGATGAGATATTGGATAAAATTGTCACAGGAGATGAGACATGAGCCCATTACAAAACTGAAGAAACGAAATAGCTGTATAAACCATGAATGCATTCACCCACCCCCCGAGTCATAAACCAGTGAAGTTCAAATGCCCGTTCTCCACCAAAAAGGGCATGGCTACAGTTTTTTGACCATAAAGGTGCTCTTTTGGTGGTATCCATGCCACAGGGCACAAACCATCAATGCGGCTTTGAACAGGAAGACTCTTCAACGTCTTCAAAGGGAATTCAGAATGATATCGTCAGGCATTGTCCTTCTTCATGACAATTCGAGACCACATACTGCAGTTGCAATAGTGGTCCTCCCGGAGAGATTTTTATCACCCACTTGACTTCATAACCTCAGATTTTCAATTCTTTGCCCACATGGAAAGTTAGCTAGGAGAGCAAACATTTGCCACATACAACACAGTTGGCTGCTTTCTATGACGAACGTATTGTAAAACTGGTACCAAGCTACAAAAAATGTCTGTACTAAGTCGATTAAGTCGAAAAGTAGCTTAATGTAGTATCACTGATTAGTCAAGTCTGATATTTTTTTCTGTTATACACTTTGGATACTTTTTGGGTGAAGCATCTCATAATTTGCAAGAAATAGGCCAACTTATAAGCATTATAATGCCCTGTCTCTACACAAATAGCAGAAACGAATTTGTGTTTATTTTTTTGTGTTTGCAAGCTGTCAAAATTTGAACAGCAACATTTGTGCAAAAGTTTTCTTGTTAGTGGAAAGACGCCTCTTAGAAGTATTTTTGTATCAACATTTTAATTGCGAGAGTTTATAACACTCGTAATAAAAAAATAATTAAAATATATTTGTCTATGAATTTTGAAAATATGATTTACAAAATAAATGTTTGTAACGTTTTAAAATTTAAAAAGAGCCTATCTTTTAAAATTAATTTAACAGCTGTGAGCTGTTCAGTTTTTATCTCAGTTTTTACAATTTTTTAATATTTTTTACCGCATAACTTGTAAAAATTCCATTTGTGCACTGATATTTAAATCCTCTTCATTCTCTCCACAAATATTTACTAATTTATTACCATTGTTAAAAGCAAAAAAAAATAAAGATTTTCTTTATATTTTCATGGTTATTTTTTGACACATCTATATGAATTGTGCTTTATTTCTCTGCAGAATTTTTTTTTATGAATCAATCAACGAAGTTTTCGTAGATGCTTAATAATACAACCTGCATACTACCAAATTCTAACAAACAATATGGTGTTAAACATGCATAGCTATACAATAGAAGCAAATTACATTGCTGTATTGTAATGTTGGAACAAGCTGAGCGTTTTACATGATGAATAAAAATACGAGCTAT
This sequence comes from Argiope argentata, assembly GCA_026289955.1. NCBI lineage: Eukaryota > Metazoa > Arthropoda > Arachnida > Araneae > Araneidae > Argiope > Argiope argentata. Next base: position 2,048,572 of record JAOUZG010038391.1, on the reverse strand, counting down.
GGGTGAGGCAATTAGTTTCATGCACATTCATGTCCAATCATTTATTTCGAATACTTTAGAAATTCAGGTAGATTATAAGTAGAATACGCGTGAAACTGTGAGTTAATAAGCTGTTACCATTCCATATTTAAAATTATTTTATAGTATCAATTTGTATTATACATTATTGCAAACTGATGACCACAAATAGCAAGTTGTAGGAGGGAATTGGGTAAATAGGAGGGAATCTCTTATCAAGTCGTAGATAAGAAATATAATTGTTATCAAAGATAAGTAATAATACCGCCTCAACAGCTGATTATCAAAGACAGCTAATATTAAATTAATACAAAATATTTACAATTTATAAAAAGCCAAATGTGAAATAAATAAGAATGATTTAATATTATCTTTAAGACCATTTCTTTAAGAAAAGTAAATTACTTCATTTAAAACTTTACTTTAAGAAATACCAAATTTTAAATAATTGGGAGATTTTGTATTTAATCGCTTAAGGTGCATAGAAATTAACAGGTACACGTGACAAACAATCCATTGTAATTCGCCAAGTATCATATAATTCCGCACAAAGAATCCTATATAATTGAAGTAACTTTATATCATCTAAAGGAATTCATTTTCGACCCAATAATGTACCCCTATAAACAGTTTAGATTGTGGAATCGTGAACAGAATGTGCATTTCTGCGACAACTACCTGCTGATGTATGTAGCGCGTCCTTGACGATTCTGTGACAAAAGCACCTCGACGTGCGCGGCACATATTTCCGCCTGAAATGATTAATATTCGCTTGTAAGTGAAGCTATAAATATATGTGCAATAATAATCGAATTTCGTAAATAGTAAGGAAGAAAGATTAACAATACGTATAAAAATTTTATATTAAAAGCACACTGTTATTATTAAACAAATTAGTTAAAAAATTAATGTAAATAATAAAAAATGATTAACTCGGTGGTGTGTCGAAATATTTCGATTAAAACTCCCGTTATGATCTAATGCTGATATGCTTTATATTCTCTCAGGAATCGGATATTTTCCTTTTCTTTAAAAATAAAATTGTAGAATAATTTTTTTAAAAAATTGAAAATTAAAAAGAAAATATGTTTAAAGTTTTCTTTGAAATTTTTGTAATTTTTTATTGAAAAAAACTTAACTTTAACTTTATTTTATCATGTAATTTTTTTTCTCTAATTTTAATTTAATATTTGGATTATATTTTTGAAAAAGATCATTTATCTCAAGTCAGAAAATTCAAAATATGACGAATTCATGCATTACTTATAGTCATCTCTTCGAAGCTGAGATTTATCAATTCTTCATCTTAATGACATCAATAACAGTGTAATCTACTATAACAATAACAATCAATTTTGTGCAATACTGAATTTAGGCCTTTTTTTCTCATACTTATCTCTTAGTTTGTAATTGGATTTATATATAGGAAGACCAAATTATTATGGCAAACCTCTTAATAAAAATGAGGACGTAACATGTAGATAATTTTCTATGTGTTACTATTTTTAAAACTTTTTTAAGGCTATCTTGTCAGATATGTAATATTTTAATGTGTGAAAAGAAAAAGACGACCGATATTTGTCCAGTTGATTAAAAAAATTAACCAATCTGAATTATAATGTGAATACTTGAAACTAACTAAAATCCCTCTAAAGCAAGAACATTTCATATTTAAAAAATTGCAATTTTAAACGGTGCCGCTGAAAAATTCAGGACATCCTAAAATGAAATCATGGATTTTCCTGGATATAAGAAATCTGTACTTTAGTGCTCTGCAGTGATTGCCTTATCGAGAATATTGTTATTTGGATAAGTTATATGTGGCGCTTTATGCTTGATCCAATATTTCTTTCATTTTTCAGCAACGTGAGTATCAAATTTATGCTCCATGAAATTTTATAGCAAGCTATAATTCCTCGTTTCGACATCAGCTTTTGTCATTTCTTCTCAAATATTTTAAAAGTAACAGGGGTAAATATTTTTGGGATATTGCAATGTTAAAAGGTTATAAAATTCAATGAACTTGCAGTACCCTGCATTTATGTTTCGTTCTTCGTTAATGAACTTCTACATTTTTTTTATATTTTAGTAAACATTTATATATTTATTTTCTGGATAATAAATAACATTTCTGTTATTTTAAGATTTTTTTAAAGTATTTAGAACTTTGTTTAAGCAATTGAAGGAAAAATTTAGCTTTTTTTTAAGTTTCAAAGCGAAAAATCAAATCATGTCTTCTCTAACAAAAAATAATGTACAATTATCTTTGAAACAAAGAAAGGGTAAATAATGGTCAAAAATATAAAACTGTGGAATTAATTAGTCTCTATTTAAACATCGTTTACTTACTAGAATTGCTTAATAATCAAATTTTTCTTAGTAACCAGAAATAATTCTATTCTAATTCTAATTCTATATTTATATTTATTTTTCATTAGTATAATAGGCTATTTTTAGTTAATAGGTTTTATAAGCAATACGCAAGTATCACAAGGAATCTAGGAAATAATTTTATGCTGGAATCTAAAAGCATTTTCTGAACTGAAAGGGTTATATTTATAATACATGAAAAATTTTAAATAAATACTTATTAAAAAAATTACAGCTTTGTTTTAGTAAATATAAAGTTATTTCTTAAATCTGATTTATTTAAAACTATTTGATTTAAGTTATTTATTAGATTCCCTCATCTTTTATACTGCATAGTTTTTCAAAATGCTATCAAAACAAAATATAGTGAAACCTCGCTTAGCAAGCATATGATTAATTCTCAAATCTCACTCATAATATGAAATCTTGTTAAACGAAATAGTTTTTTACGCACAAATTCAGGTTCCATTTCAAGAAAAATATTCAAACATATAAATAATATTGTATATTTTTTATTTATAAAGCGTGCCTTTTTACAGTAAAATTGTGTAAAGATATATGTCTTTCACTGCTTTACAATTTGACAAAATTTAAAACACAGCATGACACGAAATAAATTTATAACATGATAGCTATTGCCATATCATAAGGAAGTTTTACAACATAATATGCAATAATCTGCTCTGCTTTCAACTACTCCCTTATTTCACTGGACCAATCTCCTCCTCAACCTTTTGCACTGGCATATAATAAAACTTAATTCCTTTTTTTAGATATGGTTTCCACTTATATTAATGATATTGATATTAACCTCTAACCTCAGAAGCTTGTCCAGCGACAAAATCTCGTCAATTAAGGTTTTACAGTCATTTGTACACTGTCCTCGAAGTCACGTTTGACAGCGTTATCTGGCCAAATGACTGCTGAAGATTTAAAAGGGTTCTGAGGGTTCTCACTAAACAAGCTGTCTACACAAACTAATACAGAACAATCCAGCATGTGACATTATGGCCAATAAGGAATGTGAAATCGCGTCTCCTTGCAGCATTTGCTACACTCGTTAAGCTAGTCACTTTTTTTATTTTGGTTTTCTCGTTATACGAGTGTTTCGCTTTAAGAGGAATTAAGCGAGATTTGATACATATAAAGAAAAAAATCATTTAAGAGTAGACGTTAAATATATTTGGGTTATGCAGAAACCAATATTTTTTAACAAAAGAACATGAGATAAGAAATTCTGGTGGAAGGCACATGTCTAACTAAGTAAAAACACTAGATAAATATGAATTCCGATATTTAATGATAAGCAAGTTCTTGAGCACAAAAGATATAATATTATTATTCAAGAATCTATTTGTGGAGAGGAGGTGCCAGCTCAGGTGTCGTCTGTCATCTGGCAGAAGTTCAAGATTACGAGGTGCGTCCCAAAGTAGCCCTAGTGTCGCTTTACAACAGAACCTTATTATAAATAAACAAAACTAAATTCATATAAAGAATTTATCACAAGGCTGAGCATGAAGGGCACAAAGGCAAGCAATATTCGGTTTCAAAGATCAGAATTTAGAATGCTTAATGAAACCATTTAAATCATTTGCAATTTAAAAATATGAATAATTTCTGAAATATATTTAAGCAAATTGCTGATGAGCTATAAAATTTGTATTTACATGTAACATAGGGCTTTTATTTTATTTAACATAACAATGAATAACAGTGAAAGTCCTTTGAATTACATTGAGTATGCATCTATTTAATTTGTAGGTCTTTGCTAACAGATAGAAACATAAATGTCTTATTATTTTTTCCATCAAATTTATTTTATATTTTTCAGAAAATTTCGAATTTTAATAAAAATGTATTCTTGTAGCTCAAAAGAGGATTAATGATTAAAAATTTGTTTTGAAACTTTAATTGTTTTTATTAAAAATATTTTAATATCGTAGAGTAACGCATTAAAAATCTAATATATCTTTACAGGGTGTTTTGTATTTTCTATGTATATCTGTAAGAATAACATATTTTCTAATTATTTGGAATTTTACTTTCACAGAAATTTAGTCAATGTCTTTGATCTTAATAACAGAAAACTTATTTTTCGAATTCCAAGCTTTTTGGAAGGCCGGCATTTTGGCATCCTAATAATGGCGATTTTAACAGCTTACAATACAGCATGAAATAGTTCTATAATTCTCTGGTGCTTGTGAAGCAATTTTCAGAACCGGTATCCCAAAAATTCAATTTACTAATGAGGGATTAGTAACGCGTTTCATTTTTAGAAATCATCTAGTTCATCAGCTTCAAAGCTTTTTTCCGGATATGTTAATCGTTTTTAGCTCTTTATATGATATATGTGAAGGTAAATATAATTAATCTGATAATTATACATTTTCTCCAGTTTTATTATATTAACTATCGCATATATTTTCCCAAAAGAGCAAATAGTTTCACATATGGCATAAATTTTCGAACCAAACAAAAAAAATTCCACCTAACTTCAAAAAATATTGAATTATATTATATAAAAACAACGAATTATAAAATTTTAATGATCATTTAAACAATAAAATGAATAAACTTATACAAAAAAAGGCTTGAAATATTTAAAGTATAATAGAACAATATCATAAATTACAAATTATCCCTCTCAAGAAGGGAGTGACTTGATTTCAAAAGAACTGAAGGCATAAAAATGCGTCATATTCGCAACTGGCAAATGTTGTGTGCAATATTCTACAATATTCCCGTTTTAACATAAAACATTCTGTGCACTAAAGGGATGAACATTATTTTAAATTATTGTTATTTTATTGAGAAAAAGATAAAGTGCTTTGGCTCTTCTTAGAGACGTCAAATCTATACGTCAATGATCTAAACACTCGCTGAGAAAAGATTCGTTACGCACTCTTATATCGCACGATCGCCGACGTCGTGCTGCTCTAACCATTGCCACAGAAATAAAAGTGATGTTCGTGACTCATCGATTGAGACTGTTTACCGAAACACAGTTTATTGGCGAGCAGTCTTAAGTCGAAAATTAATTCATTTAGAAGAATAAATAGTTTCCCGAATTCTGTAAGTTATCAAATACATTGTGTGTCTACGGTGCGAATTACAGTGAATTATTTGAATTTGTTGCTACGGAACAACAATCTAGGAGTAGATTGTCTAATTCAATATCAAAATTTTATTTTCATCAAGTTAAGATTTCTTTTACAGCAGTTTTAAGTGTGGTACATAGGAGAAGATAATTATTGAAATGAATCTGAAGTTATTAATGAGCATTTGATTCTGCATTCAATTCTTAGAAAATGGAATAGAAATGCATATCCAGGCTCTCACTTCATTACTTGACTTTACATTGAGACTTCAATATAATTACACGAAATCACAACCTTAGATTATAGCAGTAAAAAAATGCCATGCATTACGAAAAGGTTAAATCATTTAGGCCTACACAATGAAACTGTTTATAAAAAGTAACAGTTTTTTAAAGCTTTTAAAGTTATATAATTTTTCGAAACAATTCTCTTCTGAACTAATAGATTTTGCCATCCTTAGAATCGTTTATCACGGGACATATTCTTTAAACAGAATGATCTTAAACCACTAGTCAACAGCACGAATTGTTGAATATTAGCATACGTTAAAGGTCATTTAAACCTTAAATTATAGTTGTCATTCCTTATTCAATTGACTTTTTTGTTTTTAAAAAATATAATTAGAGCTTTACGTGCAAATATCTTCTAATAAAGAACATAAATCCACTTTTTAAAATTAAAAATGGACATTGAACATATCATTTTTTTTCATTTACCTTTTTTTATTTTTATTTCCTATTTTTCCCCATAGAAAAAAAATCTTATCATTTTAAGTTAAATAGAATTTTGTATAAAATATGAAAATAATTAGAAAATTTATACAATTTACATTTTAAATTTTTTGAAACAGTAACTTAAATATATAGAATAAAAACCGACATTGAACATAATCATTTTTCCCTTTTCCCTTTTCTATATTCATTTCCCTTATCTCCCCATTCCATTCAAATTAAACGTATGCAAAACAACTATTTATCTTAAAATAATCAGAAAATTTAAATAGTTTACATTTGAAATTTTTTGGAAAAAGGAGCTTAAATATATAATTCTAGAAATTCATAACTTTTGCCTTTTTTGTACACGTATTCAAGAAATCTTTCATCATTCCTTATTCAGAATAAAATACATTTTTTTCATAAATGTTCAGAGAAATTATTCATTTAAAAAGATAAATGAATTTTATTTAAGGATTTTCTACATTTTTTAAGAGCAGGATTTACTCATTCCTAATTCCGCTTAGATTTTCTGGAGTATTTATATCATATTCCGAATCTATGTCGGAAACATTTTCCAAAGTTTTATCCATATCATACTAAAGAGTGTTATCATAATTTTCACTATCAGCAGGAGCACTTGGGAAAAGCCCTGAATATCTGCTTGCGTTTATACGCTGTCATCGCCAAAACGTTAAAGGAATCTTAAAAAACGACTGCACGTAGAAGTCAATTTGATCCCAACTTCCCCGGTAAAAATTACATGCATTGTTGCGTTTATTTCTGCTGTTCTAATCTTTTTCTTCTAGCTTCCCCTTAAAGGAAGTAACAGGTGTAAGTTTTTATTTAGTAGTTTTAAAAATTTTAAGGAAAGAAGGGAATACTTTTTTGAATAATGTATTTTCCTGTGTTTTCCAACACAATATAAGAGACTTAGTTTCATTCTCTTCTTTTGGTTTAGTAGCAGATTCTTCTAAAAATATTTTATGATCACTCGGTATATTTGTTTTTAGAAAAAGACTAGGGCTAATTTCCATTTAAAATAGCAAAAACAATAACGTTTCAACAAATTGAGAATTGACCGGAAAAAAGAGTTTTATAAAAATTCTTACGTTATTAAACCTGTTATCGAGATTTGTGTCAATAATGTTTCACAATACTGTGAAGTATTACACTATTCAGTATTAAAGAATATTGTGTATATAGTTTAAATTCATAAAATACTGCAGCAAATATGTATATGTTTTGAGGTGAATTGTCAAAGAAAAGGAAATACACTTGTGACCAGACTCACCGCATAGATTCAAATTGAAAAAACTATATCCAAGTATCTTTCATTTGTTTCGAAGGGTATTTAATATTCATTGGTATTAATAATATTATTTAATATTCATTGTATCCATTAAAAGTTTATTATTTAAGTATAGCCTTTAAAACATTAACTCATTTACATTAAATGCCCTTCTTTCTCTTATTCTATTATTAAAACATAAAAAGACCCTAAAACCCTTATATATATATATATATATATATATATATATATATAATTAAAACTTCATGCCGTGCATTTTAAAGATTTTAAATTTTTGTACAAATCATCTCCCTTTTTTTCTGCAAATGTTTCCGCGCAACATCTTCCTAGAATTTTATTGAACTGCATATTTTGCTATACAGCTAATTAATGATACTCTTAACATTAAATGCCAAACATATGCGTTTCTTTTTTTAAATATGTATCTTTTAATTATTTAATGAACTTAATCTGGGAAATTCAGAGCAGAAATTAAATGAAACGACAATAAGAAAACTGATAACACATAATTTTTCTTAAAAACACTTTATTTTCATCATATAATACAATCCTTTAGTTTGGAGATGATAGAAAATATACAAGTTGACACAGCAGTCAGTCGTCATAACATGTATTTCTGGATAAAGAAAGTTCGTCTCCCTGTGGTAATATTTTGAAAATCTATTCAATTTATTATTGTGAAGGTACGCATGAAGCATCGTAATATTCACATTCTAGAATGATTTTACACAAATATGAGAAAGTATTTACCACTCATTAAATAATAAATTACGTTAAACAAGAAAGAGATTTTAAAAGTTTAGGTCATAATGTATATTTTGAATAGAAACAATAATTATTTATTTGTATTATGCTAAAACATTTGTGATGTTTAACTAGAAAGGAATTCGATGTTTTCACTTAAAAAATGTTCTAATTTTACTAAAAGCATAAATAACTCAGGTACCTTGAACTAATGACTTGTGTTATATAAAAGTTATAAAAGGAGACTAAATTTCCTTACATGTTATTAATAAACTTTATGTGTTTATATAGTAGTAATTATCTATGCAATTCAATCAGTAAAGTTTTTATCTAAGAATTTGTTCCATTCTTTCAACTTTTTAATGTCTGAGTAATTCAAGTTATTGGAAAACAATGGAATATAATTTTAGAAAAGAAAAACCTTTTTTAAGACAAAATTACATTAATCAAATATTTAACCTCAACATTCAGAAATCTTTAGGCATTATTTGAAAAAAAATATGTAGTGTTTTTAATTGACTTTTATAAAGGCCAATAAAACGTTTTATTCTTAAAAGTGTTTTATAAATATGTATCAATCATTGTCTTCTGTACTCTCCGTTAAATTATTCAGTTAAAAAAATTAGTGTAATAAAGTTGTATTGAATAATCGTTTGAAATGAAAAAATGCAAATCATTTAGCTTTTTCGTTATCAATCTCCATATATAGAATAGAGTTGCAGCATTTACTAAGATGATTTTACTAATTTTTATTCTTATAATTTACAAAGAAATAATCAAGTGCAAGTGTTCATGGGAAAAATTAGAAAGAATTTTGGCTATTAAACCAGAACAACCATACTACAGAGAGCAATAAACATTCTTTAAAAATTAATGTATAATAACTCTTTTCTCCAATATTTTCAAATAAATTTCTTGGATCGTACAAAAATAGTACTTCTTTAATTCTCTGAAATTTTGGTGGAGAAAAATTTTAAATATTCTATTTTATTAAAAATGCTAAAAACCATGATTTTGATGCAAAAAGCAATTATTATGTATTTTTTGACAATATATTTTTATCATTTATGCATTATTAGATAAATAATATTAACTGTCCAGATAAAAAAGCTAGTCTTTACATTCTTTTTCAATTATAATGTTCCTTATACTGCCATAAAAAAGTCTTAAAATTACTTTTTATGGCCTCCTAAAGATTTAGATTTTATTGAAAATACTAAACCATAATTTTTTTTTAATTACTTTTAACATGAATTTAAGTAGTCGATTTCCTTTTGTATTTCAATTACATTTAGTTTCCTTTAAACTTAATTTTACAAAATTAAAACATTTCTTTTCCATTCTATTTTTTTTGTGTGAAAATTCACTGATTAAGAATTAAATTTCTTTATTTTATTTAATCTTCTGAAAGTGGATTTCAAATATTTTCTAAAAAAATTACTGATAAGATTTTCCAAGATTTCAAACAAAATTTAATAACAATGTTAATTTTTAAAATAGTAATAATATGAACGTGCATTAAGAAAAATAATCTCTTTTATATATACTCTTTATCAATGATATTTAAAAATTTTCAAATAATTATTTAATACTAACTAAATATTTTAAACATCATATTTGAACAGATTTTATTTCATTTTTTTAAAAAAATCAATTAAACTCGACTTAAAAAAACTTTAGAAAGGAAAACTTACTTAACATTTTTATCGAATAATTTTTGAAGAGTTTTAAATTATAGCAAAATCTCAAGAAGTCTTAATAGATTTATTAAATTGAAATATTAAATTAATATAGAAAAACTAATTAGTCATGAAGATAATTTTTTTTTTCAAAACGTAATTAAATCTTAAATTAAAAACAAATTCTAAAATGTTTTTAATTTTTTGTAATTTAAATACAACTTCAAAATTATACTTCAGACTGCATAATTTTATACCATATATTTCTTATTCTCGACCTTAAGTATTCAATTTTCTTTGTTTAACATGTAATACATTTTTGAAACGTAGTTATTATACGTTGTTTTCTGGAAAAAAATGTTTTAAAAGCTATCTCAGTTTTTCTAGTTTCAGATTAGCTCTAACGTTACTGAAAGCTTTTATCAATTATTTTTAATATTAAATACAAACAATAATAAGTAAACGTACAAAGAGAAGGAGAATATGAAAATGGTTGACAAACAGATTGAAAATACATTGTAGCACAATGCACAAAGAAATACTTGATCATTCGTTCTTCATTTAAGGAAATTTGAAGTAAAATATCCATAGCTGAATTCATCCAATTTTAGATCTTGCGTTGTACATGCTTCATAACCTAAAATACATACAAAAAACAACATTATTTGAAATTCTTTAAAATTTAAAAAAGTACAAAATTATTTTAAAAATAAGTCGAATATAATTCTTAGCATTGTATTCTATAAACTACGATTACCGCATATATAAACAAGAAATGTATCTGTTTGAAATTAGGGCAACTAAAAGTTGAGTGTGATTTCACTATTTTGAAATTCTTGTTTGAATGGAATTAAAACAAAACTTTATTAGAATTAAATGGAATAGCATGAACTCTGACACTTTGTTTATATTGCAAGTATATTTTTATCCATATTTAAAAAAATAATGATTTTTTTATTTTATTCGTTTTTTACCTTTAACATAACTTAAGAGAATAATTTGTCAACTTTAGATACCTGTAGCATTAATAATATATACATTTTTGAATTAAAATATTTTAAATCAATATTGAATGTTATATAATAATATCATCCATGTCCAATAATATTCATTTCTTATAAGAAATTCTTTAAATATATTTTACAAATATATTCCTTTTCTGATATACCCTTTAATAGTTGCTTCTAGTGTCTATATTATAGTCAGTGATGCTATTATTCCCTATCACAAGAGCCACTCACGCTGTATGATTATTACGCCTTCATGGTATTTAATGAAAAGAGTGATAAAAATTTCCAAAAATTAATTAGTTGAAACGTATCGTCACTCCAGTCTGCTTTTTCTAATATCTCGTATTCCTATGACATAATGAATAAATTCGTAGAAGATTACAATTTTAATGTGATTCGCACTTGCATTAATATAGATGACGCTATAATTTCGAAATAGTAATTAATGGAGTGTGTACTAAATATTTCCAAAAATTAATTTGTTGAAACATAAAGTCACTCCAGTCTTCTTTTTCTAATATGTTAAACTCCTATAACTGAACATTTTTAACATGATTCATGATCGAAACTAAGGTAGATGAAATTTTAAATTATAATTAATGAAGTGAGTAATATTTCTAAAAATTAATTGGTTGAAACATAACATCACTCATATTTCTCATATTTTGCACTTCGATAATTTAAAAAAATAAATAAGGAAAGGTTGCGATTGAAACTGATTCACATTTGAAAGTAATGTAAATGAAACCTTCATATCAAAATTAATTACAATGAAACAAATTTATTCGTTGCTTTAATTCTCATCATTACTTATCATTTGGAATTACGTGTTTTGAAAAACCATTTACGACAGTTAAAGTATATTTATAACTTATGATCTATAGATGGAACTTTTACAATATAATATCTGTTAATAAACTGTTTTAAAGTGTTTATTTCGATAATGGTAAGTATCACATAAGGTACTTATTGATTTTTAAAATATATATTTCTCTTATCTATATGGTAAAAAATTTAAGATATTTGATAATCCCTTCTGTAAAACATATTTTTATAAAAATTAATTTTTAATTGCGTAGTTTCCTTGTACAAAACGGTTATAAAATAACGGTTCAATTAGAAGAGAGTGTACTTGTTCCATTTTAAAATCCCTTTCCACATTTATCTTTGCTGTAAAAAAATTAAAATTAATTTTGAATTTGATGTTATTTGTCGTAACATTATATAAGCTGGAAATTTTTATAAAAGAATTAATTTTTTCTTTTCATTTTTCAAAGAACTAAAAGTATCATAATTTATATCTTGGTACTAAAAAAACCTTCGTCGAATGGCAACATCTCAGAAAACGAACCTTTGATGCGGTACTGAACAAATGAGTTCTACTAGGGCATTTTCGAGCTTCATTCATTTGGCGAGAGATGTCGCTAGGTTACGTTTAGCAGATACTGAATTAAACCTTTTCAAATTGGAGAACTTCACGGAGAATAAACATTTTCAATTGAATCTCAAAAAACAATCGATATTTCTTGTCATAAAATATAAAATATAAAGAAAATTCAAATTTCTATTTTTTGTGATTAATATTATCCTGAATAGCTGAATTGATTCGATTCATTACATTAAATGTACTGCATAGATTGCAAACTGAGTTAGGATATCAACTAGACATTGTTTTTTATATTTATTTCTGGGTATAGATACTCTTCAAACTGAACACAAATAAATATGCAATAGCATTATTAAAATGATTAGCACTCTAAATTATAACTTTTATAAGCGAACTACACATGTAAGATAAAGAAATAAATAAAGTCATCGAAAATATTTAATAGTCAAAAATTTATATCGAAATATTATATAAATATATAAGAAGAAAGAAAAGCAATTTTTTTAATGATATATGCTTGTGATTGCGCGTGATATATGACTTTAACAAGAAGTCTTATATTTCTATCAAAACTTTGGATTAAATTCCTGAAAGAATTGTCTAGTTTCAGTTTTTGCACGTGTGCTCGTCGAAAACACAATAAGCTAGGTAAATGAAATTTTATGCATTAAGAGTTGTAAATCTGCATTCCAATTTATCCCCACATTCATCAATGTTTAAACTGTCTATCTCTCCACTTTTTCGTTTGAAATTATAATTGGATATCCGGCCCTGTTACAAAAATTGTATCTATCTGTGACAAATATTAAACTCAAGCAATTACAGGGAAGATATCATCTAGACTTTAAACATTGCTTTCTGTACCCTCGCTCATTCTACAGAAAGGAAATGGCACACATAAATAACTATTTTGGCTGGCTATCCGTATATTGGATATCATCTATTTGCGGTTCTCAAGAAACGAAGCCTAATTTATCTTTAAAGCTCTCATTTAATTAAGTGCCTCACATAAAAAAATTGTCATGAAATTCTTCTAATTTTACTTCGTCTCATTCCTGTTATTCTTTGTCGAGTTGTTTTAATCAGATATGTCATGAAGTTATTGAAAAATATAGTTCTGTTCCTAAACTTTTAACTCGATGATACAAGGGCCCTGTGTCTTGCATTCCAAAATTATTTGGATTTCCTTTTTTTTTTTTGTAATATTCTTTTCCGAGTTTTACTATTGATCGTATTGCAGTTTCACACCTCACGAATTCATTAGTATTTGAATTTTCATTCATATATTCCTACTACAAAACGGACAACTACTTCGCAGCTACAAGACGGACAAATCAATAACGACATTTTAGTGTCAAGGAATAGGATTGGCTAGCAAGTAAATCCGCGATGAAATCAGCCTATTGTTCTATTTGATCAGATATAAACATTATTTTTAATAGGAGTTTTGCACATCTTTTTATAAAAAATGATTAATTAGTTGGTATACAAGAATTTCCCAAAATATATATGAGGAAATTAGGATATTTTTATATTATACCATCAACAAATTAGAAGAGGAAATCCAAACTTCCTCCAAATTAATTATTAATGACGCAAATCAGTACCCTGTAGACATTTATATCATGAATTTTTAAAATCTAATTTAAATATTAGTTGATTTCCTAATTTTTTATTTTAATTGAACCCATATTAACTTAATTCTAAAGAGTTATCTTATTTTCTGATCCAATTTCCATTTTTTTTTTACTTAATGTTGCACGCGCTATATAAAAATAATTAATTAAGCAAATTCTCACGTTCTCCGAGAGAAGGGATAAAAATCCATCATCTTTCAACATTCTTTTAATAATAATTAAATTTGCCTTTCCTAAGATTAAATGTGTCGAATCAAAAGATCATAGAAAAATCACCTAATGGGAAAAAAAACTGATCTCTTTAGCAATTGTATCGCTATGTAAAGTAACATTGGTTTTATTATCCCGTAATGAAATAAATCGTAAACTAATAACTTTTAAAATTTTCTTTTACTGCGTCCAGCAACAGTCAAAAAGTGATATATGATATTTAGGAAGCTCTGTGAAAGAACGATAAAAAGCAATAAAAACGAAATCATTTAGCAAAAAGTGTTGATGTTGAAGAAAATGCAAAGCGCGATGTGGTTTTAAATAACACGTGACACGATCTTAACAACTTGCATCGTTTATTTATAACATTGTCTATTATAGTATGCTAATGCTTATTACCCGTTAGATTAAAATAAATAACATTTTTCTTCTCACCCTAAGTTTTTAATAGAAATATTTTAACAGAAAATAAATATGCAATTGTTGGTCTACGAAGAAAAAATCCTAACTTATGATGCATGCCTAATTTGTCGTCATAAGTTAACATTAATTGAGAAAATAAAGTTCAAGAAGTAACATAAAAGATTATTTCTAGATTTGAAAATTAATGTGACGTTAACATGTTCCTTCAAGGGATTAAAAAATTCCTTTTGGAACAGCAAGATCAGATCTATATTAACCCTTTCATGAGAATATGCTTCTCACCAAATTTATCAATCTTCGGATGTTTTTTATATAGATTGGTATAAGTTCTGACGCCTTTTTCAATAAGATAGAAACTTGAAGGATTCAGTTTTTTATCTCACACAAAAATGCCGTACTTTTATTTGCTCTTTAATTATTAACTAAATTACTTAATAAAATAAAATAAATTTACCTAATACGTCAAATGAATCACTTTTCTTATGCCAATCTCAATCCTAAAAATATTTTAATATACCATGACTAGGAAAAAATGGCTTTTTAAAAGGTTAAATCCTATATATATATATATATATATATATATATATATATATATAATATGATAGTGATATTTGAGATGCATTTAAATTCCTTCTTACTAAAGTAAGTTTCAATGACTTTTAGTTCAGTAGCTAGTTATTAAAATAATTTTATTGCAATTTTTTAAATAAACAAACATTATTTGTATGAAATGTTCACTTTTCCACTATAGAAGCCAAAATAATTTCTAATACAGTCTCATTAAATTGAAGGCTTCCTATAAAAAATGCAACAATACCCTCAAAGTTCTAGTCCATTCTCATTCCAATTATTCTCCAGCCATCTGTAATAACCAGGAATGCTCGGACCGTGTCCGGCAAAAATAGGAGGTCCGGCAATATCACCAGGGCATTATCTTCTTCGGGGCATATCCTGTGATGACCATTTCGTTTACAACCCCTTGACAATGAACACAGAAGCCCTTGTGTCCGGCCACATTCCTAGAATAGTTGGATATCCTTTGTTCCGAATTCTTTTCGGAGGACTTCTTATGTGGATCATTATGCACTCTGTCACGTGCTCTTTTGTCCGCTAAATTTCCATTCCTTAGCAGGTACTTACGCGGAATGGGAAGGGCATATTCTAGATTTCTCAGCATTCAGGATATTTGGGATGAGCTCTATGCATGCAAGAGCTTGAATCTTATTTTGATGAATAAGGTTCCAATTCGGTTGTGTGAAATATTATGTGGTGGAACTGGCTTCTTTTATCCCTTTCTTACTATTAGTTCACTCTCTCCGAATATATATTTATACATCTTGTTGAGATTTTCAATCGTTAATAAAATACTTTTTAATCATTCACTCAAGTTCAGTTACATTTTTAAAACTTGTAGTGGATCACACTTGATGTTACTACAGTTTGTTCAATTATTAATCCATTCATTAAATTAAATTCATTTTTAATACTTTAAATAAAGCTTTAGTAATTTGTAATGAAAATTGAAATCAACCGGCAGTAGCTCAATTGGTATTTGTCAGTATTTGTCATGTGAAAGTGAAGAATGCAAGTTAAATTCCTAAAAAAATCCATAATTTTTTTATATATTATTTACATTAACAGTAATTATTTAATAAAAAATAAATAAAATAAGTTTTTTTTCACCTTTGTTTGAATTGACTTTAAATTGTTTATATTACTTGCTATAATATATATGCATTAGTTTCATTTGCTTCATGGCAGTAATTCTTTTTTTTTCAGACACATACACATACAAAAAAATATGTTTTTAATTTTTGTTCAATTCGATGCGATATGTAGAAAAATATAAGAACTGTGCCTTATAGTATTATAGTGCTAAAAAATTCTTCTGCTAGTTTTCTGAAACTGATGGTAGGATTTTTCTAAACAATAAATTTAATTGACTATTTTCTTCAATAATTAAATACTAGAATAATGAAATTATATTATGTAATCTTATTATAAGAAACGTAATATGCTATTTTTGATATATTCAAAACTCATTTCTTAATTTATCTTACATTCATAAGTCTAAGTCAAAAGTACAACACAACGATTTACCCATCATGAGTGGATTTGCCAAGAAATTTTAAGAATGTTCCTAGAAGAGCGTGTTACCTTTAACTACTGTATCGAAAAATAACGTTTTATTCCTATATCTACTGCATTGGTTGAAAATAACATTTTGTTTGTAACTATTGTGCTGAGAAATATACATTTTTATTCGGGAATATTATGCTTAGAAATAGTGTTTTATTCTCAAATTCTCATCTGGAAATAACGTGTTATCAATAACTACTGCACCTAGAAACAACGTGTTATCTTAAACTACTGTATCTACAAACAACGTTTTATTCGCATATCTACTACATATGGAAATAATCAGTTCTATAAACTATTCACTGAAAGTACTTACCTGCATAGTTTAGTGCTTCTTTCACCTGAAGAGCATAATGCCATGATGAGACTGCTGCATATAGCTGAAGAGGGTCTTCTTTAGAGTTCACAGAATCACAGGATTAGAATGTAACTTAAGAACAACACTTTCTTTAATCAAAGATAGATAATGTCTTATCATTTTACAACAGACCGTTATGCTTTGCTCGAAAGGAGTATCAAAAAACAGTTTGCACTCCGTTCTTCACTCAAACTCAACTGATCCATATAGAAAAAGGGAATCGTCGACTGTCAATAAAAATTGAGCTATAGCCCTTTGGATAACTATATACATCATTCTTGATAACTTTGAATTCCTTCATCAACAATTTTTAAATTTTTATATTCATATATATGTATATACATATTTGTTAAATTTATATATATATATATATCCATATACCATTTAACAACCGTAGAATGCGTGCCATAGAATGAGCGTTTCATTTGATATAGCGGCCTCTCGTTGCAGGGGCCGGTTCCGTGGGGAAAAGAAAAGATGCGTACTGTTTCACGACGGCTAGTATAATTTCTTGAGCATTTTTGATGAAGACCATTCGCTGCTGGACCATTGGTCAGATGATTGGCTCACTATATTCATAAAGGTGTGGTGGCTACGATGCGGTCTCCTCGAATACATTCCTGGAAATACAGATGCTCATGTTTATTTCAATTTATGAATTTGAAAACAGAAATGAAAGATATTTGAACTGACGTTTCAATATTTGCACTTTAACCCTTTGCGGTCCGATGTCAATTGTGACTCGACATTCAAGACTGTCCATCATTTTGACTTTTCATTTATTTATTTTTCAAATTTAATCGTTAAAAACGCCCACATAATGGTTAAAAGATGTAGATTGATTTTTTAACGACGATAGTTTTTCGACTTAAAAGAATTATAAATATTTATACTAGGAGAATAACATTGCATATAATTATTTTTCGGACTGTAAAGGGTTAAAGTGTAAATCATTTTATTTATCTAAAATTTTTATCAAGTTATTTTCAGATCACGGTGAAGGGGAAAAATTCTCAAATCATTTTGACATTGGAATTCTAAGAAAGGGGATTCAATGGCAGAAATGTTTTTTTTTCTTTCATTCAGTTATTGGAATATAAGATCGTTTACCGAGACACCGAGATGTTAGTTATTCCTTGACCCTCTTTCATGATTTACTTGTCCGAAATTTATCATTTGATGATTCTCTACGTTAACAAAGTAAAGCAATAAATAGGCAAGCAAATGAGTTCCATATTTATCTTGATCGGGAAATGTTTTTTGAGCTGTCACTTCTTCAAATGTTAACATTTTAGTTAATCTAATTATTATTTACCAGACTGAAGTGTCTTCGCAGTTAATTTCGTCATTTATTTCTTACAACTACTGAAACCCTTTTAAAAATAATACTTGTGTTCAAATTCTTTTCTAGCATTTTGTATGATTATTTTCTAAATTTCTTTCATCATATAGAAATAAAATTGCTCTTTTTATACTTTGAAACAAATCGGGATCGAAAAATGAAATGTGTATATAAAATATTAGAATTAAAGACATTATAAACTGTATATCGATTATCAAATAAAAATAAAATTCAATAATACAGTTGCAATTTTTTATTTTTGAAAAGTAATAAAATTCAATTGATACTACAAGAGAAAAAATTTTAGTTGCATATTTTAAAAGAAAATTTTAACAAAGAATTTGTTACATGAAGACCATTTACTTGCCTATCTAAAATAATATTTACTACACTTCTTTCGCAATTAGTAAAGTGATGAAAACTGGCCTGCATTTAATGTTCTTTTTATTTAATTGTTATATTGTTCCGTCTATAGTTTTTTTTCATTACTTTGTTTGCAATTCCTAAGAGAAATTTTTGTGTTGTCTCTTTTTCTTTCTACTTTTCTCTTTTCTTTCTTTCTTTTTTCCTCTTTATCAAATCTCCAACCACGCTAGCTGACTATGCATTGGTTCAAGATTTGTTTACAGAAAGTAACTTTTGAAACTAAGCATAGATAGTACTTCGTCCTCCAGTTTTGTAACCGCTCTTCAATCTTACTTTTTGTTGGTCTACTTTTTTGTCATTTGCAGGCCATTTCAGTGACCTTGAGAGGTTTTTTTTTTTTTTTTACTGCGTAACTTCAGTTTTTGCAGATCACAAACAAATATAGTTTTTTTTTTCTACGGTGAAAACAAATTTATTTCGTTTCGACTGTTTGGAATCGACATCTTTTTATTAAGATCTTGATTAATATAATCAATGAAATGATGGTTTACTTTTCTTTGGTCATACAAAATAATTAATAAATACAGGAAAAACCTAAACATGTATATATTAAAATATCTTCTAAAATAGGAGAAAGGGCATCAGGTAAAAAAATAATTTGTCGGGTAAAAAGAATTATACTCAAACTACTCGATCGGTTAGCAAAAAAAAATTTTTTTTCACTTTATATTGTTTCAATGATTTTGAATTTCTATGTATATTTTAGCAAAAGAAAAATTACATGAATTGCTTCCAATCGTTTTTCATTATAATTATTATTATTCTTTAAATCTTATTTTTCGATTACATTTTATTCTACATTTTTCAAAGGTATTGATCGATCATTGCAACATTGCCTTTATCTCTTAAGGAGGTCGCACATAACAAGATTTGTTTTCTCATTAAAAATCAGTAAATTAATTTCATTACCTGTTTTTTTTTTCATTTCTTAAAACTCATTTTTTAGGATGCCATTGGAAGATTAAATTCGCTGATAAAATCATTATTCGCAGATAAATTACATAATTTTTTGTGTTATAATGTATAATAAATAAAGAATGAAAATAAAATAATAAGAAAATTTCATGAAGTTGAAATAAAATGTTCTCTAATTAAAGTTGGCATCGATTTTATAATAAATTGGTTTGCTAATTCGATTTACTCTTTAACTACTTTTTTTTCAGTATTCCTTAAATTTAATCATTTGTTTGAAGAAATTCTTATTATGACTTTTGAATAAGATAGCCAATTATATAGAGTTTAAAACATGTTCATTAGTTTTATGATACTGCATTTTAAATAAAAATTTTAAACTAAACAAATGCATTGGAAAAAAATTCGGATATTTCTCAAATTCAGTTTATTGCCATCTAATGAAAAGCGTAAAACGCATTCTAATACGAATAATTATATATACATAAAGCTAATTGTGACGTATATTTTATTTCATAAACAGAATATTGCTAAATCATTATAATGACTAAAAGTGAAAGCATTGCATCGTATATTGGGTGTATGTAAGGAAGATGAATTTAAATAAAAGAAATAATTTCTTCATCAAATTTTCAATTAGTCAAAGCAGATAAATACGGACTTATCTTCTGATTTTGTTTTTTTCATTAATATTCGTGAAGTAAATGCATTGTTTTTTGTTCTTTGCTTTTATGGCTATTAATAAACAATAAGGGTATTTTATTTTCTGGCCATTTCCAAATGATGATTAGTCTATCCATTTTGTTACGCATATTTTGAGTGTATAAACCACAAACAAAGTTTGTCTTTTCATAATGCAATACATATTCGTTTTTTCACCTTGCTTTTATACGACTCGATTTCTTTTGAAACTAATATCCATTAATGAAATTGGCAAAGGAAAGAATTTTATCCTTCATTTTTATCCTCCTGAATATTGAGCCAAATCAATGAATACAGATCTCAAAACATTGAAAATGATAACATAAACCAAAGTATTAAATATTACTTCAAGAGTAAGCATCTAGAGCACATGAGAAGTTTCTTTTGATAAATAGAAGACGTTACATTTTAAATATGACTGTATAAACAACAAATAAAAATAAATAATTAATTAAAAATAATTAATTAAAAAGTAATGAAATAATATTTAGTCAAAATAGTTAAATTATTTATAGAAACCGTAATCTTTCTAATTAGTCTGATGTCCATTTCATACTTTGATTCCTCAATCACACAGAGAAAAAGAATTAGTTTATTAGAAATCGAAGATCATCTTAAGCACGAAATTTTTGAACACAGCTCAAAGGAGATGAAGTGAAGAGAGAGGAACAGTTGTACGTGGAAGTCGGTGGCTGATATTGGTAAGCGCGTGTGTTGATAAAAACCCCGAGAAATGAGTTTACATTTAAACTAGAATTTATTTGTATTTGTATAAATAGTTATCGTGAAAAGTGTCATTACTTGTCTCTATCACCCATTTCACATTCGTCAGTCTCTATCATGCATTTTAATGAAAATTTTGTTTCATCATTAGAAAATTCTTATTCAATTTCATTTTTATTAACATTGTATATTGTTTTAATGAGATAAATAAATGTATTTTTAGCAATTTCATGCAATACTAATGGCAAATATATTAGCGTTTTCATTTTAATGGAGGACGAAATAATTAAATCTTTTTTTGTGAAATCGGTTTCATTAAATAACTAAATATTATTATAGCATGGAAAATACAAAGTAATTTGCTTTTCTAGGAAAATACATTGTGAAAAAAGGATAAGTTATTTAAATTTATGCGAATCTCATAAATAGCTTGAAGATCCTGAAATGAAAATTACTAAAAAATTTTTCCTTTTCTACTATTATATTTAAGTTTCTCTGACTTTATTTAACTGTTTCAGCGAAATGTTTTATTCTCTTTTTTTTCATTTTTATTCTTCCATCTTATATCTATTTATTTATTTAATTTCCAAATAAAGGAAATCGAGTATGCGTTAGTTTAAGATTTGTTTTATCTATAACTTTCAATACACGATCATATTCTGTCTTCTGATTTAGAGGTCGTGCTCCTCGAACATTATTTGCGCTTATCTATCTTTATTTATAAATAAAATTCAGTAAAAATAAACATTATTTTTATTGAATAACTTTTATTTTAGTTCATCATATAAAAACTTTATTCCTTGTTTGGGAAGGAGTAAATCTATTTTATTCTCCCTTTTTTCTCTTCGTATCATAGAATTCTAGTTCAGACGAATTTGATTAATGAAAATTGATGATGAATAATTTTACTTTAGTTTCATTTTATTTTTTTAATGTTTTTAGTATTTATTTATATAAAACTGAAGGTTTGTTTATGTGAACACAATGTGATTCCACACCTCTTGAGGTCAAATGAAGGTCATTGTTTTAAATGAAATTTGACACTATGTTTTTAGCAATTAAAGGGATTAACTTCGCTGTTGAAAAGTAGCCACGAATCTCAAAAGTGCGTTGGAAGGGTAACAATATGATTTTAAATTTCTACAATAACTTCGGAACATATTGCGCAAAACTATTTCTTTAAATTAACTATCTTTAAATTTGAAAATGTAACTTTCAGTAAAATTAGATTTAGTTTCCGAGCAACTATGTATCTAATTTTAATCAAATAAAAATTATTTTTAAAACAGTCAGGGAAAATTCTTTTTTTATTTGAGCAATTAAGCTTATTTTGCTGCTTAATTATATCTAATATTCGAGTGCTTTTACCAATGTTTCTTCGGGCATTTTTTAAAATTTTATTTCTTAGTATCATTTGATAAGTAAATGAAGATTTATATATTTAAATACAATCTTTTAAAATAGTAAGAATTCAGGAAGCTTCATTCCAGATGAAATATATACTGAAATTTTCGAAACAGGGAACTGCAGGCAAACTTTGCATGTTACAAGTGTTTAGATAACAGTTCCTTTTATCTAAAATTTTGAATATTAATTAATTACTATTCTAATAAATGTGGCAGATCTTCAAAATTCTTAAAGCTTTAAAGGAAAAAGCGTATTTATTTTGTATATTATATATATATATATATATATACGAAATACAAACGCTTTTAATGATATGTAATAATCTAATTTAAATCCTAATCAATTTCCGATTCATTTTTTATGATAAATCAGCACTACTACTTTATTTTAAAATTTTCTTTCATTTCCTGATCCGATTATTTTTTCCTTTGCTTATTTTTAACACGCGCTCCAAAAAAAAACTGCTGACTTTTAGTTCTCACGTTTTAAGTAATGGGATAAAAATCATTAATTATGGTCTTTTTTCAAATATTAGCTTAGTTTTCTTTTTTTAAAAACATTTGTGTCAAATCTCTGAAAGAATCTCTTAATAATTAAATTCCTACTGGAGAAAAATAAGTTGAACTTAGTTCCAAATTTGACTTCATTTCAGCAACTCATCTGCAAGAATTAAGGTAGATGTATATCAACAAACAAATGCATATTCTCTCCACAAAGGCTAGAAGTCATAAAAATTTATCAAAGATTTGAATTATTATTTCAAAAGCCAATTTTTGAAACCATGCTTCTGTAATTGTACCAGAGCGTACGTATTTTGTATATTTAATTGTTTGTTTCTTCTATTTGTCCTTTATTTTCAATTAATTATTATGAAAAAATTTGAATCAAGAAATCAGTTTATCACTATTAAACAATGTAAATGATTTGAATCAACTAATGAACTTTAACTGAAATATTTAAAATTTCAAGACTCTTTCTTAATAATATTGAGGATCCTCAAAAATATTAACGCTTTAAACATAAATTTAAAAAAGACTTTTTTAATTGGTTTATACATACATTTATGAAATGGAAAAATTGAAGCCTAATTGATTTTCTTAAAATAAAGAGAATGTAATTATATAAGGAATACTTGCATTCAGCTATTATGGAGAGTTTCCTGATGTGTAAATAAATTAAAGTGTCTGTTCTCTTATAACCTATCTATACTGATGATGCAATTCGATTTACATTGTCAATTACTTTGCTGTCAAGAAAATTTCCTATATCCTTAACTATCATTTACTTTCGGAAACATATTTATTCGTGAATTGCATTAAGTTCTACGAAAAGTAATGGAATTATTAAGTTCGATAGTGCTCTTGTTATTTTTTGTTTAATTTTTTGATTGAAAACATTTCAAAAGTGAAACATCTATCAAAATATTGCTTCTAACATTCTATAAATTAAGAAGTTCTATATAATTTGTTTTCAAGTCAATATTATTAACGGAAAATCTAATTTTCTTGTCTTTTATTTTAAAAATTCAAGCAATTATATTGTCTTGATTTTTTAGAACAAAAACCAATTATTTAATCAAGGTAAATTCTGTTAATATAAATGGAAAAAAATCATTGCACTGTTTTGTTTGAGATCTTTTTCTATGAAGAAACTGGGAATCTATAAGAGTTAAAAGAACTTGACAATGACTTTTTCTACTTCACAAAACCTTTACGCCTTAAAGACAACTTACTAAAACAAACAGAATATTTACTGTTTTCCTTCTATACTAAATGTGATAGCAGCAAACTATTCAGCAGTTTGTGCATTCTTTTCTTTTAATTGTTGTTTTGCTCTATTTTCCGCTGTTTTATTTCTTATTTTTTATTTGTGTTAGTTCTCCAAGCTTTTTTTGTGATTTGTTTTCCCTTTTCCGCGTTCTCATTTTTTTTTCATCAAATCGCCAACCAGCCAAAGCAGCTGACTGTGCGCTAGTTCAAGGTTTGTATTGTGAGCATCTTTAGAAACAAATGGATAGACTTTACTTTGTCTATGCTTTTGTGAGCGCCACCTCAATCTTATTTTTTCGTTCATTTGTTTATTTTTTTCACTGAAACTGGGTCTTTCTATCTTTTGTTGTGTAGCTTCTGCTTTTATAGATCACAAACAAATAAAGTTTGTTTTCTCTTTAGAAAGGAGTAAACTCATTTCGATTTCTTTTTCCTTTTCCTCTATTTCATTGGACTCTATATCTTTTTATTATGACGTCTACTAATGTAATTGGTAGAGGAATGATCCATTTTACTCCATCAGATTTTTTCCCCTTTTAAGCACCGACAAAAGCAAATGAAGGTAAGGAAAAAATGAAAAAAAAATTAAGGATGTCCACAGAAGTAGGAGTTATGACCCCAGTTTGATATAAAGCACTTGCTTTGAAAAACGGACGCTAGTACGAATCTAATTGATCTGTTAATACATTTTCTTTATATCCTTTTTTTTATATTTTGTCTTTCATTTTCTTTAAATTACTTGTTTTATAGATTCCTTTGGCATGAAAAAGCTTTCTCCAAATAATCTGTAATGATTACTACGATTTCTGATATAATTAGAAGCAATTATTTTAATAGTTTCATATGTTGAGTAAGATTTTTTTAATTCCTCAAATTCAGTTCTATAGTGAATAAATTTTACGAATAAGATAAAGAAACTGTATAAACTCTCCAATTCTAATTTAATTTTGAAACTAATTTTAATATTTTAGTAACAGAAATTATCCAAACAACGTAATGATAAATTAAAGTTAAACTACCATTTCAGAAATTTATAATAACGCAATAATCAATATGGCAGTAAGTTGTAATATTTCGGATGCATTATAGTCAAAAGAAAATAACTCGTATAAATTTTTATTATAATTTAAGGGATTTTTATTCCATAAATAATTCCAATACATAATAGTAATATTGAATAAATATGTCGTATCACTAAAATGATCAACGATTAATATAAATAAAAGAATTTTTATCAATTCTACAATTTATTCTTTGGAAAATGCAATTCTAAATACCAGCAGTAGATAAATTGTTTAGCAATTCCTGTTTAAAATAACCGCTTTTAGAAACTAAGTATGCTACTAAAATAAGTTACAACAATAGACAGTGTCTTTTATCTTGAATTTGATTTGTAATAATTTTAAAACAATCTTTAATTAAAAATAAAAATTCTATAAAGATCTTAATTAATGAAAATTTAAACCAATAAATACGCTGGCCCGCAATAAAGATTCAAATACACGTTTAAACTTTAAAGTTTTTATTGAAAAGAATGGAATAGATTAAAAATTTTGACACTCATTATTGAACATACTGATAAGCAATATTACTTCTCTCTGTTTTGTGAATTTAATTTTATTGGATGGTATTTAGTTGGCTTTTTATATTAGCATCACATTCTGTGTTTTTTTCAATGCTAAATGTATTAAATAAAGTTTATATCAATTATTTCTAAATTATTTTCCCCAAAAAATAATTTTAAAAATAAGTTTGGGTAAGAAATACCCTCAAGCATTTACTATTTTTTTAAAATAAATTGTGGCAAAGTTGATGTTCTAAAAGTTGTACTAAAATTTAATCATTTCATAGGTCTTCATATTTAAATAATTAAACTGACGAAAAAAAATTGAAAACAGTTTTCTAGCTAAGCGACCAATAGAGAAAAAAAATGATCACCAAAATCGTTGTGCTTCACTTGGGTAATAAATATTAAATTTATATTGTAAAGCAAATTTATTTTATATGAAATGCGATGAAATAAGAAGAATTAAAAATGGCCAATAATAAAACATTGTAAGAGGGTTCTTTTTAACTACTCCTTATTTCTCTTTGTTGCGATATCGTTAAATATTTAAACTTCTTCATAAAAAGGCAGTGCCTTTCAGATCAATAGGTGGGCCGTGAATGAACTCTAATTCCTTTATTGTTTGATTTAGGAAAATTTCTTCGCTGATGGACGTTAAAAATATTTATTTTAGTTCAGGCAGAAGAGCTAGCTGGCTTTTCTGAGCTTTTGTGATAAATATTTTCATAAGAAAAGCTCAAAGAACACTTTATTAAAGGCATTTGAATACTTTTTTACATACTTCATTAATAAGTACATTCCCTATTTTGCATACATTAAAGCAGTCAGAAACAAATTATATAATCGAATAATGGTATGTAATTCTTAGAAGATTTATCTATACGTAATATTCTAAGTAATTAGAATTGAAAAATTATGGCACTCATCCATCTAACGAAATTATTTATGTGACTTGCCCATATGTCTTATTTGCATATATTTTCCGTATTCCTAAATTTATAATATTTAAGGGGACACGGTACCTAAAAAAAGATCAAAATATCGACTTTTTTTTTATTGGCTCATTTGTTTGCTTATACCCTTCTTCACATCATACTAAAATATTAAAGCTGTATCTTTATTATTTCGAAAGTTATTAAGATTTTTATTCGAAATGACAGGGATTTAAAGGGACCTGGACCTTTAAAAATGGCCGACTAAACAGAATTGGATTTTTTGAACTATTGTTACAGCCCCAAAATATACTGAATTATTTTATGAATTACTTATTAGTAGCGAATTGTAATTGAAGTGAAGTGCGCTGTTGACCCACGTTTATTTGTTTACCATCGATTCAATGTTGATGTTGTAAAAGCGATTGCAACTTCAGTATTTTATTTTGAAAAATTCTCATTTTCAATTACTTGATATTGTCTGCAAAGGTGTGCATATTTATTATCTCTTCAGATTTTAGTTAAATAATTTTAGTTCAAGGCATTTCAAAGCCAATTTTATTGTTTTCATCATGCCAAGGCCTAAACGAAAAAGCATTAACAATAAGAATAAAGCTTTGAAAAGATGGAAATGTGAAGAAAATGAAGATGCATCAATTACAAGTGCTTCAAATAATATTGACAGTATTTTGAAAGGACAAAATATTAGGTGTGCAAAACAAGAATCTGCAATTTCGAATAAAACTCAAAGAGCAGAGGAAGTTGAAAGTCCAAACTACATTATTGTAGATGTGAATATGCTATCAAAATTGTTCAGTGGTTTTATATGTAGTATATGCAAAACTTCTACCCTTCGTGTTGTTGTGGGAGAAAATTATGGATTTTCTCATAAAATTAAAGTTGAGTGTGATGTTTGTAATAAACTTGAAAGGGAAACATACACTTCAAAAAGAATCATTCAAAGTAATGACAAAATACATAAAAATTTTGACATTAATTTAAGAATTGTACAAGCTTTTTTGAGTTTTGGGAAAGGGTATTTAGCTCTTGAAAGGTTTTGCATGCATACAAACATGCATTTAATGTCCAGCAGGACATTTAATATTTATAAAAAATTATTACATGAATCAATAACTAATTCATCAGATAAATTGATTCAAAAAGTCAGAAATGAAGTGCGAAAAACATATGATGTTTCTCATTCTCAAGATATTGCAGACATTGCAGTTTCTTTTGATGGCACTTGGCTCACTCGAGGACATACTTCACAAATAGGAGTTGGTTGTGTGATTGACATACTGACTGGCTATGTAATTGATTATGAAGTCATGTCAAAGCATTGCACTGAATGTGAGTATGCTAAATCTGATCTTTGTGAAAAATCTGCTGAATACAGTATTTGGTATTCAGGGCATAAAAAATCATGCAGCATTAATCACACTGGTACATCAGGTGCAATGGAAATGGAAGCAGCATATAAGTTGTGGTGCAGATCTGAAAAAATTGGCTTCCATTATACAACAATTCTTTCAGATGGTGATTCAAAAACATTCAATTACTTGAATGAAAAGAATATTTATGGTTCTGATGTAAAAATAAAAAAAGAAGAATGTGTAAATCATGTAAGTAAAAGGCTTGGAACAGCCCTGCGAAAAGTTGTTAAAGAATGGCGAACAAAAGGTGTCACACTAGGTGGCAGATCTCATGGAAGCCTTAAAGAAGAAACAATTAAAAAACTTACTCGATACTATCAAAATGCTATTCTTAGAAATAAAGGTAATATCAAATCCATGAAAACAGCCATATATGCCACACTACTTCATAATATGTCAACAGACAAAAAGCCACAACACGATAAGTGTCCTTCAGGAAAAGAATCCTGGTGTTTTTATCAAGCAGCTTTGGCCAATGGTAAAACACCAGGTTCACATAAAAAGAATATAAAAACACCAATAAATGAGAAATTTGTCCCCAAAATTATGCCAATTTATCAACGACTGGCATCAGATGAACTTCTTCAACGTTGTATGAAAGGTTTAACACAAAATTCCAATGAAAGTCTCCATAGTGTGATATGGAGTAAATGCTCCAAAGAAACTTTTGCTTCTCTATTTCGAGTGCAAATTGCAGTTGCAGATGCAGTTTCTGAATTCAATGTAGGGACATATAAAACATTAGAAAGCATACAAGCTGAAAATAATATTTCTCTAAATAAACATTCTAGACATTTAGCCATGTGGAGAGATTACAGGCGTGTGTATCAGAGAAGGCGTAAGAAGTCAGCTGTGTATGAGTTAGTTAAGAAAAAAATTAAACTTGCTCATAAACGCAGAGAATACTACAATAGAAAAAAAGAAGGACTAACATACAAAGCTGGGGGCTTTTAAATCATACTGTAAATAAATTTTAATTATGAGGTATGTTAGTTTATTTTTAAACATTGAGATATTCTGTTTTTTCATACACTTGTTTTTCTCGATCAGGTTTCATTTCACTCCATTATCAATATATAAATCCTTATAAGATATTTTCTATTGAATATAAGTGTTTTAAATTTTGTATGTATATTTTAAAATACATAAATTTTAAAACTATGCAAAATATTTGCTTGAAAAAAGAGTAAA
Organism: Argiope argentata; assembly: GCA_026289955.1. Lineage (NCBI taxonomy): Eukaryota > Metazoa > Arthropoda > Arachnida > Araneae > Araneidae > Argiope > Argiope argentata. The sequence goes on along the minus strand of JAOUZG010038391.1, from coordinate 2,019,070 downwards.
TAATTTTTTTTAACAGATGAAAACTTTAAAGTCCTTTTTCTCCATGTTCTGTTTTTCATCATCTCCATACTTTTAAAATGCTAAGGCTTTTTTCCTAAATATGGGAAAGCTTTCAAATTTTGTGCATAGCTTCACCATTATGTATATAATGAAACTGTGCATGCAATAAGCATTCAATTTTTTAGTTTTTTTTATATGTTGGATTATAAATGACATGGTAGTAAATTTCCCAATTTTTCACCACACATAATAGTAAAAAAATTATATTAAAAAAAGTACTAGATATATCTTTTAATCCATGCACAATTTTGTGTAATATGTTTCAGAGAATCTATAAAAAAAGTTTCAAGCAAAAATACTCATATTTGAAAAAGTAGTAGCAAATTTAAAAAAGTGAAATTTTTTTAAAAAAATTTAAATTTAATTTAAATGTGCAGATGAATTTTTTTTCTCTTTTGTATGATGTTTTTATTTTAATGTTCACATATACTACTACAATTTTTTTTTGTTTAATGCTTAAAATAAAATAAAAAGTTGTGAAGGTACCGTGTCCCCTTAAGATCAGGTTCATAAACATTATAATGCGATATAGAAAGTAGGTGAAATCTTAAATATTTGAGGTGTAATTATTAGGTATCTGTAAGTTAAAAAGATATTCAGTTGCTGTAACTTTTATGAAATATTTATTATAAAAATAATAATTACTAAACTAATATTTTTGCATTAAATGATTAATAAATTTTTAAATTGACTTTTTAGAAAAGCTGAAAGCACTCAATCAATGAAGTTAAGGAGCCTGCCGAGGCGTCGTGATATCTTTGAACAGTTCTACCCTGTTTCAATAAAATACCCATGGTGCTTGCTTCGTTCGTCAGAGACGCTCTTTCAGCTAGATTGGGTATGTAATTAGTTTTTATTTTATTTTCAGAACACTTAAAGGTTATCCAAGCCCATATTTGCTTAGCAGTTAGTTGTAAAATGAATACATCTTTTCAATAGCAAAACCGTAAGAATAGGGGGTTGGTTATAGCTTTTGAGAAAAGTGGGGAATTTCTCCTTTGAAAGAGAAGCTCGGTCGGTCCAATGAGATATCTGAACTAAAGGGATGTTAGTAATGAAGAGGGTTAAAATATAAATTTAATTAATTTCTCAAAGTTTTAAATAGTTTTCAAAAAAGATTAAAATATTATAATAATCCGAGATTAGAAAACAACATTCAATTTATTTAGGAAACTAATGCAGTTTTGAGAAATAATCATGGATACTAAAGCTTGAAATTGGATTTTATAAATCATTAAGGAGCAAAAAATCTATGGAGCAAAAATTCAATTTTTTAGTTCATTATTTTTTATGTAATGGAAGACATTACACCAACTATACTCTCATATGATTTTCACAAAATTTTACCTCTACCACTTTTGGAAAGGACGTGATGAAGTTTCTGGTACAAATGATTTATCTCAAATGAAGTCGCAACTTAAAAATCTCATATATATCTCTTACTAATGGAAGATGGAACAATTTAATCCAAATCAACGTCCGAAAATACAAAGACAGTGGTGTTGTCTCAAGAACTCTGAACCTTAATTATAAAATTATTGGAATTACAAATTCTTTAATCCTCTTAGCCTGATGCTTATTGATGACCCGGACTTTGCTGGGGGGGGGGGTGAATGTCGCCCCTTAAACTCATTTTCTGCAAAGTAATTAATAACTTTTGCGATTTAAATGGCGTAATCGGATTAATAATTGTTTCACGTAATTAGATTTTCAAAGGAACAGTTTTTAATTTATATTAATGACATTTTCTATAATAAGATAATCTTCAGGCTTTAAAAACTGTTGTCTTTTTTTTTCTTTCTGAATCAAAAATAAAAATGCGGTTCAGCGAGGAGAAACTAATGTATTTTAAATCGCTTCCCTTCAAAAGGGACAGAAAATTGATTTCATAGGAAATGCTGAGTGTAAAGTCCACATCATACGGATATGATTTCAATTAATGGATTGAAGTTTCCGATTCATTCTGTTATTCAGAAAACGCATTGTTATTTTTAAAAATATTCAGATAAAATTATTTCTTGCAGTGTAAGACTGAAATTGCATTTAACGACAAATTAAATAATTTCTTCAAATTTCCAGTGATGAGTTGAATAGCCTAATATAATAACTGTGCAATTTAATGTAAAATATTCAAAAAAATTGTAAAGCATGATGTTATTAATTCAGTTTAGTTAAGAATATTTAATCACATAACTTTTGAAATTAGAATGGCTATGGATAAGAAAAAATAGGATTAAAATTTGCATAGTATTAATTCATACTAATAATCAATACTAATTACTGATTACTACTGCTTAAAAATTTCTTCAACTTAGAGTCAGAATGATAAATACGACTTTAAAATTTTGAATAAATACTTTAATGAAAGTAAGATAATTAAGAACATAATTTTTTTCCGTAATTTTATGACAAGAAAATTTAATTTCTTTTCAAAAAAGGATTTAAAAAAGGATCAGTAAAATATTTGGGAAAAAATAATGAGCATTGACATGGCATTTGAAGTTGGGCTCAATTGTTGAATTTCTATTCAAGATGAATGTTTGTATGTGTTTTCTTTCTCCAGGTCAATCATTTAGATCTAGAGTTGAGAAATGGGTGTTAGAAATTCTTTGGGAATGAAAAATGCACTTCAGTTTGATTATTTAATTTAAAATTTTAAGATAGTTAATTTTTTCCGCCAAAATTCTGAAGATATTTCAACAAAAAGCGGATTAACTTTTTCAGCATTTCAGATTTTTTTTAAAAAATGTCTTTTTAATAGTATCTATTAAAGCAAGCAAATTTTCTCTGAATTTTGGCTATTTTTAACAATAAATGTCATTGTAGCACTGAAATTCAGATTATTTTTATTACTTCAGCAATTTATTTTAAGATTTTCTTCCCTTTTTGAAAACTAAAGATAGATGAAGTTCAGTATTTGAGTAGTTTCCATAAGGAATAAATAAAGAAATTATTGTATGTCGAAAATTAGATTTACCAAATAGTTACGTATTTAATAGTAGAATGGTATTATGGGATATGCTTCCTATATGCACAATAAACATAGCAAGTGTAAGACTATCAGAAAAAGGCGGCTTTAAAGTAAATGATAGTATGACGCTCAACAAGTTTGTTTACGGAATCATATAATATGCCAATCATATAATGCCAATTTTCCCGGGGAAGTATCTATTTGTCTAAGGCAGCTGCATGCCATAAAAAATTGCTTTTTAACAATTTTTATTCAATAATCTGAAAAAGAATATTTACATTCTGTAAATTTACTTTACTTTTCATTTTTAAATCAACGTAGGAGTAACAATAGAGGAAAGTTCATGTCTGTCTAATTCTGCGAATGTCAGACTACTGCAAAACTTTGGAACCGAGGATTGATTAGCATTCGGATTCTAGTATTGCATCCTAATGCAAATGTACTTTAGAACTATACACAGTGTCCCGTAAAGAAAAATTCTGAAGGTCGTGAAGCAAAGAGAATAAAGTGATCTTACGGTAAGACGTAGAGATGTATACGCGAAAAGGCGACTGTCACAGAGGGCTCTTTACAAATTAATTAATTGATTGAAAGCAATGCACCAAATGTAATATACAATACAGGTTAAAGGAAAGCAAATTTACAATCGCACAGCAATCAAGCTGCATGACTGGTATAGCAAGAAATGTCGTCAAATGGCAAGTATTATATACTATTGATGTAATAATTTCAATTTATAATCGCAGGACTGTCTAAACGACTGACGTGAGTACAAAATATATAATTTTAACAGTTATTAAAACTATTTCTATTTCATCGGACTCCAAAATTGGCCAAAAATGTGAAAGCTCATGCAATAAGAATTAATAAGGATGTTTTTGAAATTATATAATACAATTGAAATCCGTTTCATATAACTGAATCAACTTCTCTAATGGAATTTTCTTTTTTTTTCTCTATTGTATGAGTGTCATTTAGGAGCCTCTCGATGTTACTTACGGATTAAGTAAAATGTAATAATTACAAATATAATTTGCACGACTTTATGATGAAACGAAGTTTATGCAAAGAGAAATTCAGTAACTTAATTGTAATCTTCACAACTATATTTTACACTCGCATACATTGAAGCCATTTGAAACAAAAAGATAAATGTAAAAGAGATATATCATAATTCATTAATTCAATACATCTAATTTGTAAGTTAAAACAATTCTTCAAAGTTTCCCTTTCACAAATTTAACTAAAATACAGTCAAAACAATGTATGGCTAATTTTTATATAACCTGGAAAGAAATGAATGCTACTTTTGTTACGGTTCTATTTTGAAGAAGATAATGGTTTGAAAATCTTAAGTACTTAGCAATTAAGAAGCAAAGTTTCTTGAATGAATTGGTGTAACTTACAAATCGATAAGCCTACATTACAACAACAATCACACAATACCTACCAAGATATTAAAAATCAAACAGTGGTAGAAAACCCAGATCATAAGTTGGATTGTTGCCAATTTTCCTATGGAGAGAGATATTTTTATAAGGAAAAGTTCTATTAATTCACATTTAGGCACGACTTCCGACTACTGCATATAATTTAATATTCATGAAGCAGCAAAAGAAAAAAATCTCTTACGTGTTTCTTTTATTATTTTTGTAGCTGAAGAAACAGATTGCTACGGTGAGACTATAAGTTAACTTTATTCGTATTTTTTCAGTTTGAAATTTATAGTAAAAATAAAGATCATTTGCATTCTTAATTTTTATGAAGAATATTTTCGAGGACTTTTTTAATTGTCAGATCTTTTAAAAAGAAAGCTTAAATATATTTTTAATTAATGATAATTGGAAAATGTTGTTTTAAAGATATTTGTAGTTGTTATGTAGAATCCCGCGACACGAGTTAAATATTTCTGGTTCCAATTTTGAAATATGCTGTGCATCCTGGTGGTAAATACCGGAACTATTGCCAAGCCTAAAATAAACTGTGCTGATGTATCATAACACATGTAGCTATACAAACTCGCGAACCTAGGGCCAGTAGCCGAGAAACATGACCTCAATACCTAAAGTCGAATAACGTAGATGTTATCTGGGTAATAAAGCTAGAGTCACAGTTCTTCACCACCAGTGAGTCGGCGAAGAGACGAATGAATTTTCTTGATAACGCCAAACGTTATGGCGAGCGTGTGAATGCGTCCTGCGAGTTTGACGGATTTCTTTTGATTGCTGCGTCACATTAATCTGACGACTTTTGCTGCAGGTAGATGACGCCCCGACTGTTGCAGAAGGTTACATTGTCAAGGTCACCAATGCAGCGAGTAAAGATTGCTATGCGAATCCAAGACGCTACAGCCAGTTGCCGAGTAACATGACCGCTGTACAAGAGTCGACTTCACTATTATAGATGTTATCTGGCTTATGAGCTAACGTCACAGGCGTATCTAATTTGTTTTTGGTATGTCTTATTGATAAAAATCGTAAATTAATACTAAAAATTGTTCAGAATTAGAAAAATTGGCTTTACATTAAGCCAGAAGAGTAATATTTCTTCTTATTTTCTGACAAGTGATCACAAAAATATGCATGGCTTCAATAAGTTATTCACTTATAAAAATCATTAAGATTTCGAAATTTTCCTGAGTTAAATTATTATCAATTATTCAATTATTTAAATTGATATGGAAGAATTTAGAAAAACATCATAATGATTACGCCTGTGATGATAATGGAACTCTCATTATTCCTTGTGATTTTAAATTTCCAAATAATGTTGAAGCAATAAGGCTTTAAAATTAAGTAAAATGGTTACGATTTAAGACGCAAATAAATAAATGGCTTTCGCAACTAGATATGCTAAGTGATTCCAAGATCAAGACAAATATTTAGGAAGCATCATGAAATTTTAATCATTTTTTAAACGAAAATTTCATAAAGATGGCCAAATACAATTAAAAATCTTATTCTTAACTTTAATCTGACGTACATATTTTAAATTACCAAATGAAATCTTCATACGATTTTCTGTGGAAATGATATTTTGATTTTGATTTGAAATTCTGTGTATAAAAATAAATTATTTTTTATAATTGTAAATTATCATTATTATTAAAATTAATAAATGGTACAAAAAGTATTTCTGGTTTGGTCATTTTCTCAAACATAACAATAAATAATTAATTTTTGATTCCTTTTAGATAATATATTTATTACATTTTTAAGAAATGATGGTTTGATTAGAAATGAGGGTTGGGGATTTGCATCTGAATGTAAAAAAGAGCTTTACATTAAATAAAGGGGGGAAAATAAGATCATTAATATTATCTATAATTACTGATTACTTTTTAATTAGTAATATTTATAATGACAATTCTAAAATAAAAGTGAACTTCGTCTAAATAAGTAAGTGTGCATTTGCACGTGATTGCAGATATAATATCAAATGCATGGGGATTTTAATCCTTTTATTACGATCCAGTCAGAGCGCGAAGGTTCTACTACTGGGCCTGTTTCTGTTTCAAATCAGAGGTGCATGATGTAAATTGAGTTAAGAGATCCTTATCTTTACAACTCGATTTCTTATTGAAAAAGGAACTGATGCAGAAGGGGGCCGATTTGTATGCAATTTATGTGACCTTTTTGAGAAGGAGTATGTAAGAATGTTAATGACAGTAATAGGAGTACAGCAACCAAAAAATAAAAACAAAACAATTAGACATTACTCTCCATATACAACACCGCATCGACTTCAAATCGCAAGCTTATGAGTGATTCTCTAGCATTTTTTTATTATTATTGATTTACAAAATTGCATCCTGTTGGTGGATATTTTATTAGCTAGAGAACGATGTGTGACTCTTGCGATGAAACCGTAATTGTAATCTTAAGTCAAATCTACGATCTAATGGAGGATCAACTTACCCTTGTATTTTGCTGCACATTGTTTATCAAAGGCAACTCAGGAGCGTGTTTGTCGAGGGCATCGCTGACCGGCAGGGGTAGAACCTGAGTCCGGACCCCATGTCTGTAGACGTCCGCGTACTCGGTTGGGGGCTCCATGTGTAACGGCACAGCTCGTTTGTGGTACCCCCTCACACCCAGATCTGTGTATGATAAATCTTCCACAATCTAAAAAACAGCAAAACATGGAGTTTTCAAATACAGTCTTACAGTTCAATACAGACTTTAATCTGTAAACCGGGTAATTAACTTAATTTCCGTATTACTGAGAAATAGTTCTTTATACCCGGTTAACAGGTTAAGGGGACTCGGTACCAAAAAATTTTTTTTCCACAATTTTTAATAAAATTATTAACTTTTGTGATAGATAGATGTCAATTGTGTATAAAAGGAAATTTCTAAAATATTTTTCAAATTCAAAAGTTACAAATTTAAATATTTTAATTTTTTTAAAAAAATTGAGCATTTTTTAAAAATCTTTCTTCTTCTGCAATTTTCAAAATCTTTTCCTCAAATTTTTTTGAGGGGGACCTTACAATGCATGTAACAAAAATAGGGATCCGTTTTTTGATATCTATATTAGTTTGTGAGAAAAAAAATGTTTTACAAAATTTTGGGAATTTTTTTGGAAAATATCAGATTTTTTCACTTTGAGCATTTTTAGAAAAAAATCTAATCAAAATTTTAACAAATCGATCCCTAATTCTATTAAGCATACATTTAAGAGTGAGCAGAAAAAAATTCATGCGATTAGAATAAAATGTGATTGACTTTTAGCATTTTGTAGCAGACAAAATTTTGAAAAAAGGCAAACTGAGAAAAACAGCTTTAAAGTTTTCAACACAATAAAATTATAATAAAAACAGCTCATATGAAGTTAGATTTTTTTCAGAACAATTATATGGCATTTGTAAGTGTTAGGATACCAATTTTATTAATATACATTATTATCATATTTATTCATGACCATTACCATATATATGAATTATCAAAAAAATTTAGGAAAAAACTATAAAATGATCACTTTTTTTTAATTCAATAAATTTTTTAGTAAAAATATTAATAAAATGATCTGCAATTCTGTTTATCATATAAGCAATACTATACAGTAACAATTCAAGCCCATTTAATTAAAATTTAAATGAATTCAGCCATTTTGAAGTAGGTAAATTTTATAGACAATGCATGCCATAAAAAAAACATATGTACAAAAATTTTCACTACGAAATAGTTTATATAAATACATAATATTTTAAATAATATATTATCATTCAAATATAATTCTATAAAAGTTTTGCGTTAATCTGAGACATATAGAGGAAATAAACAACGCATAATTAACATAAGCAGTAACAACATATTTGAAAATGACCAAAAAAAATGTACAAAAAATTCAAAGAGCAGGTTAATATGGTGTATTATTATTCCTAACAAGGGAATGGGATTTCCTTTTAACACGAAGCATTTTCGAAACCAGATAAAAAGTAGGTAAGGAATAAATAAATTTTGTCTTGAAAAAGACAGTTTTGCTTTCAAAGTGATTATAATATATCCAAAGGTAAATTCAATAAAAAACCTCAACGAAATCTGTAAAACTATAAATAAACAAGGATTTACTGTTACTGTTTCAAACTTTGCCTCTTTTTATTTCAAAGAGAAAAAGAGGGGCTTGGCTTGGCTACTCGCACATGAAATATGTCTGATGTAAACACAGGAAGTGGGCATGCCAGCTGATATCGCGTTGGACCAAACAGTTCCATATATCATTAAATACTTGTCGGATTGTTTTAAAATTTTCAGAATAACAAGTCAAAGGTTCAAGGATCATTATTCACTAAAAATCTGAAAATGGACATTTTCATCGAGTTTCTGAAATTTTGAGGTACCGAGTCCCCTTAAGAAAAAAAATATATAATGCTCTAATTCTATGATATTCAAAATATTAAGTTAAGATATTAGGTTTGAAAAATTATTTTTAATTGTAAAAAATAAAATTTTATTCTGTTATTTGAGTGTTAAGATCATAAGTAGATAAAAGTGTATAGCTGGAAACAATACATAAAAGATTACTTCTATTAACAAATTTGAAAAATTCCCAAATATCCGTTTAAACATAATATTGTTGTTACTTATGGCCTTTGTCATAGACAAGCCCGCTGCCGAAGTCAGCTATTGTAAGCCATATTAGGGTACAGTAGCTCCTGAGGCTAAAGAAGTCCCTAAGCAATAGAAATCACAAAGTTGACTTTTAGCTCATATGAAAATGACTTTAAAACGCTCGCTTGCACAGCCCCTTTTTAGAGGGGAGGAAACTCTTTCACACGCCTGACAGATAGAAAACAGGGTAAAAAACCACCCTGCCCAAACCAGGACTTGAACCCTGGATATCCAGATCACGGGGAATACGAGCTATTCTTAGGCCTGGAGGCCGGCGTTTAAAATTGGTAGTTTATATAAATAACAAAGTAAACGGACATTAGCTCTACTATCTAGTAGTCTATTCTTTTTTTTAATTTGAGGATACCAAAACTTTACATACCAAAAATTCCAAATAGGGTTATAATTTGACCCAAGTATTCAAGGGGTGTTCAAAAGGGAAAATATGAAACGCCGTAACAACGTAACCGTTTAGGTATTTTCCTATGCCGCTATGGGAGCAAGTCGCGAGACATCTGGGGATGCGATTGGAGTTACAGATGTTGAACTGTGCTCAGAGCCTGACTAAGGCAGGGGCATACGAGGCAGTTGCCCCCCCCCCCCATATCGAATAGAAATTTTATTTCACGTTTCCTTTTTAATGAATGTTCTTCATTACTTAGGTAGTGAAGCAGAGGGGGGGGAGGCAAAAGAAGTTTTTGCCCCGAGCCCCAACTAAGTTAAGTCGAGCCCGTCTGGGCATGCGCAGTAGAGAACAGATGCTCTGAAGAAAGAGCGCCATCTAATTGGCGTGGCTGTCCACTACTTATTGAATTCATCGAGCACAGAACCATTAATTCCTATGCATACTGTGAGACACTCTGAAGTCTGATCAGGTCAATCAAGAACAAAAGACAGTGACTGTTCCCGGAATGTTTGCTCGATGATGACGCACGTCCACACGTCACTAGGGTCGCACAAGGTCAACTGGACCAGTTCAAGTGGGAGTAGCTCGAACATGCTTTCCTGTGATTTTCACGTGTCTAGTGCTCTGAAAAAACCATCCGAGAAGGAAGTGCTTCAACTCGGAAGGCAAATTCGAGGATGCTATGAAGGAATGGTTATCTTCAGGGTCACTGAAATGTTGAGAACAAGAATTCCTTCAGCTCGTTATTTAATGTAATCATGTGCAAAGGATTATGGTATATATTTTGAATAAAGTAATCATTTATTTAATCCTTTTTATTTCAACACCCCTTGTACTTAGAAGATTCGAATTACATACTTGAAACCATATTTTAAAAAATTAATTAGTTTAAATTAAACCATTTTTTTAATTATTTCCATTCATTTTAAAGCTTTAACGAGATTTTTTCTGCAATATGTTACAAAATACATTCCTCGGTCTTTTAAATTATTCCAATTTAAATGAGTTGTAATTTGTTTCAAAATACCTATATTTCCTTTCATAATTTTCAATAAAATGTTCAAGTAATTTCCCCTAGAAAGTATTCGTGTGTTGATTTTTTCCATTGTTGAAAGTTTTAGAATAAAAATTGAGGGCAGTTTACTCGAGGAGAAAAACTGTTAATAGAAAACAACCAATCAAAAGATAGATTAATAACCAGTAGTAAGTAAGCAGTGTGATGATTGATTAATAACCATAAGAAGATGGATTAATCTGAAAGTTCTATTTTTGATAGAACTGAGAGAAACTCATATTAGGTCATCATAAACATCTAGTTTTGTCGTCTATATGTTCACTAAAAAATTAACTAAGAATTAACTCTGGGTATTAATCTTATAAAAAAGGATTTTTTGCGTTTGGGACGGATTTAATTTAGTGATATATGCGGAATAATATATGAAAATTCTATTTACGAAATAAATTCGCACTTCGTAACTTAGGCAAAAAGGTTATATGAAAAACCTTAGCATAAAGTGTATCCAAGGGATTGACTTATAGTAAAATATTTAAAAAGACGCAATCTGCTTTGTTGACATAAATAACATTAAATCTATGAAGGAATAAATACATAATCTCCATGGCATAAATATTAAATTAAAAAAGAAAAAATCATTTGATTTTTTTACAGGAATCACGAATGATGTTTCCAACTAAAAAGAAAACTTTCCTCACTATATATATAAAATGCAAAGCTTCTTAAAAAAATTATTTCTACGTTTAAAATGAAAAAAAATGTGCAAAAAGTTCCATTTCATCAAATTCTAAATGTAAACCTTGAGTTGTCCATTTTTCTCCCCCATTCAAATCCCAGTTTTATGATCCCACGCTATTTTTCATCGAGCTTATGCCTGCTATACAAAGCAAAAATAATTAAAGTGCCTCGCATTTAAATCCTTTTTGAATAACACGTTTTTTTTTTACTCTACCGAGCATTTTACTTTGTAAAATATAACAAGATCAACTCCGCATAAAATCTCTGCATTTCTTCGTCCGTTCTTTCTTTCTTTCTTTTTTTTTTCTTCTTTAAGTTGGTGCATCTGCAAGGAATAAATTAATGACCTTATTCCTCCCCCCTACGTAAATGCGTCATTTTTATCGATTTTGCGTATATTTTACGACTCATTACTTCATCCGGTTCTCAGCTAAATCACGCGAAATCGTATTTTTGCACAATTGGTGAATCTATTCTTTCGCGGTTCGAAAGTATCATGGTCTGAAATGGAATTTAAGAGATTTGCGCACTGCAATGAAACCCCCCAAATGTTGTGTTCTTTTTTTCGTTTTATTTTTTCTTCCATTTCGAATATTTTATTGCTCTTAAAGCGTAAAAAGGAATTTATATTCCTCCCAACACAGCGTATTACTAGACTATAAACATTTACGATGAATGCGGTGATTTTACGAGCTGCCACAATGCCGTATAGTTTTTGTGAGCAGAAAATCGTCTGATGATGACGTATATCGATTTCAAATTGCTAACTTTTTTCCCCTCTCCTAAATAGTGCGATATATTATTGATCAAAAGGGATTCTAAATATGCATAACGAATTTCGTTATATTCCAAGGAAAAAATAATAAGATAGCTAGCAAACGATTTTTAAAAATAAAGATTGCCGTAAAATTTATTCTTTTCTGATATGCCGTGTTGTTATAAATGGTGGCGACCGAAGATATGCTCAGATATTTGGTATGTTTTTCTTTTCTTTTCTTTTCTTTTTCCTTCGAAGGCATTTGCGTGACAAGTGACGTCAACGCCTCGTTCGCGGTTTTACCGAATCATATTCGACCAAAAAATATGAAAAATCGTTTGCGATATATGTTTTTATGTCGCAATGAATCAAGTTTTTCTTTTTTTTTTGCGTAGAGAGGAGCCGAGCTGATTTGTGAAACGATTGAGAGAAGTTTCCAGACGTCAATATCTTTGAAACGCAGAAAAATTCTTAGATTAAAGAGTTCGATTTCTTCATGTCTTTCATAAAAAAAGATTTTTAAACTTAACAAAAGAATTCAGCACAATTTCTTTTTCAAGAACTCATTGTTAGCGAAATATTTGCGATGTTCTATAAAGGAAATCTTTGCGATATATGTAATTTATTTATGTAGAATATTTACTGAATATATAAAAACATATTGAACAAAATGAATAGATATATTTTTATAATTTAACTGCTAAATCTTATCTATATGTATTTATTAACCCTTTGCTCTTCCAAAAATAATTAGATTCAAAATTATTCACCTCATACAAAGATTTGCTTATTGCTAGGAAAAATAAATTTACATAATTCTTTTTAGTCGAATTTCTTCGAAAAGTTAATCTACATCTCTTAACCATTATGTAGGCGTTTTTAACAATAAAATAAATAAATAAAACGTCAAAATGATGCACAATCTTGTATGGTGAGTCAGAGCTACCATCGGAGTGCAAAGGATTAAATCAATACTTCAACTATTCAACTATACAATCAACAATAATTTTATTAAAAATAAAACTTTTGGGGTTCAATTGATATTCAAGTTTTTGAATTTTAGTTTTTAGATGTAGAAATATGTTTCAAATATTTAGACGAAAAAAATGCATAATTAATTAAAGTTAAATGCAACATTCAATTTACTATAATATGCAATAAAAAAAAGATAAGTTGCAGCCGCCATAACAGAATTTAAATACTAGTTTGAGCGAGTTTCCGAGATAATAATTCAGAGATCGTATTTCATCTCCGCAGTAGGACACTCCAAACAAGACACAAGACCGCGAATTTCATTTACTCGGTTATTTTAAGCGACCAACATTTTATAAAAGTGGCTCATTAAATATCTATTATCGTTTGTGCTTATAACTATGGGAGCCTAAATTGCGCAGTTGTTATACTTTTAATAGAGAACATAAATTTCGGTTTCTATACTGCGGTTTCCTTCCTTTGCGACTGATAAAGTAGTCTAGCGCAAAATCATCCGTCTCTTTAATCGCCCGCTTTTATGGCCAGAAGCAGAGTCATGAGCAAATACTTTAATAACAGCGACGCATTTAGCTTTATGAATGATAAATGAATTTTTCAGAAGTTTCTTAAGTTAATTAAAATAGTTTTATTGTTTTTAAATTAGAAATGTTTCGCTAATTATTTGTGGTTTGAACGTAAAAATTAAGTCTGCATCGATTTGTTGAATATATTTTGAAAATCTACATGACATCATCAGATTTCATATTTTTTTTCAATTACTACTATTAATTAATACTCTCCCTATATATATTTTGATCAAATTTTCAATCGTTAATGAAATACTTTCCATTCATCCAAACAATTTCGAATAATTTTTTAAAACTTGTAGTGGGTGACATTTGATGTTAATACAGTTTTTTCAAATATTAATTAATTAATTTTAATGAATTCGTTAAAAACTATCTTTTTCGCCTTTATAATAGTTCTTTGTAGTAATAGTAATTGTTGGTTCGGGATAGCTTGGTTGGTAGGGCATTGGATTCGCATCCCTTGTGCTGCGAGTTCGGTCGCAATGTTCTCCATATCGGGAGTTATACCACTGGGGGGATTAAGTCAAAGGTGATCGTTACTGCACCCCTCCTTCCGCTGTAAAACGGAACACGGGAACAAAAATTGTAATTATTTAATAAAAAGTAACTGAAAGTAAATACAATTTTCCTTAATTTCCTAAATTTTTCCTAATATCTAAAGTAGGAATTGATTTTAAAAAAATGTTTTTTTATATTACCTGTTGATAGTTCACATTTTAAAGAAAGAATTCTTTTAAAGAAAATGTATGTAAAACGAAATATTTTCTCTCATACAAGATCTATTCTCATCATTGAGCATATGAGGATTATACGTTGAGATATATTGATGAGCAAGGGTGAAAAATGTCTACAGACAACTTCAATGTCTTTTTAAAATTCAGTAATACAAAATAAATTTACACGATTATGATGCATTCTTGGAAATATAATATTTCAAAGCGACACTTCAAATTGTAATGGGTTTCATTCCTTCCAGAGTAATAAAATGGAACATAAGATCGTATCTGAATAAAGAAAGCATTACTATCGCTTTTTATTGCAAAGTTATTTTCTCTATATCGTGCTTTTATTTCTTTAGATCTATATTTTTATACTTTGAGCAATTATTTTTCGAGAAGACCAATAACAATCCCGTAATGAGCAATGAGCATTTTTCTTTAATTTGCAGAATCAATTTTATTTTTATTTAATTTAAATTAAGCATTATTGTTCAAAAGGGATACAATAATGTTGTCTTTATGTCATTTTGCACCTTTTTAAAAGGGTCATTAAAATGGCATACACATAGTTGTATAAATTTCATAGAATATATAAAGTAATTTTGCTACAAAAAGCCATCAATGTGTATGCTGTTTTATTAACTCAAGAACAAAAACCATTTTCGAATGAATCTCTCATTAACTTACTATCTTAAAATAATACTGTCATTATTTTTTTCGATAGAAGAAACTATTTCTTGTAAAGATTTTTTTATAAACAACCCGAAAGGTCCTAAAAATCGCTATTCGTCTATCTTTCTTTTATCGGCCTTTATAGAAATGTCTCATTAAATAATAATAACAATTGGTGAATGATGCCGATTCGGACCAGATGCGTCATCATTTTGCTGAGATTTGTGCTGCTTAAATATATATAAACTTGATAAAGTAAAAAAATAGCGTACATTTTCTTATCTAATAACAGAAGTTAAACAGGAGATTGAATGTGATGAATATAAAAACAATAAAGGGATGTTTTATTCATTTTAGGGCAGAAACAATTCCCATATGATATTATTTATTTATTAATTAACTAAATTGTTGTATAATTGAAACTCACTTACTGATTTAAGATGTTATTTTTCACAACACTGCTTTTTTAGTTCAAGATTTTATTAACATAATTGGTTTTATATATATTCCCTGCACAAATAGTATCATGTTCATTCCAGATGTTGAATGGAGAACGCCAATATATTCTTTAAAATGGTTAAACTGTTTATATTTCAGTACTATGAATAGGTTTAAACAACTGGCAAAAGAAAAGCTATAATCGGTACTTTAACTCACCATCTGCAGTACACAATTGAAATCAAAATTTTAAAATGCAAATAATTTTTTCAAAAGAAAATTTTGAAAAAAAAAAATTGGCTTAAAACGTTGATTAAATTTTAGTTAAACGTAAAACATCCCTACATTTGTATTCCTATTTTTCTGCTTAGATTCAGCCTACAATGTCTATATTGTACCTATGAGCAAAAATGACTACTCATTTATTTAAAATGTATACATATTTCTTATAATCTAAGCAATGCCGCACGTAATAACGATATTTTAATGTAATTCTTTCTTGTAAATCGCGTTTTCCGAATGAACGGCTAATTATATCCATTAATCCACCTTATAAATGACAAATGATTATAGACACTAAGAAAATCTCTAGAATAAGGTTGAAGGAAATTTAATGAATATTTATGGGCACTGCATTTGCAAGGTTTATACATTTACAATGAAAATTATCTCCGAAATCTTGAATTAAAAATATTGCAATCTTTATACTGACTTTATTACAACTTTTATTGTAAAAACAAGAGAATATTAACATTTCGAATCAGTGAATGATTCTATGGCTCCCTAAAATAATTTTAATCTTATAATATATTTAATGGCTTACTTATATTCTACGTCTTTGAATTTCGAAATATTTGCACTTATTGTTAATTAAAGCACAAAATTTTTGTATTTTATTCCTTCTTTTATTTTTGTATAATTTTTGAGCAATGTCAAAGCGTATTATAAGGCATTATCATTAACATTTGAAATAATTTCTGCTTTATAATAGGAGCTAGCATGATAAAGAAGAATATATTTTATAAACAGAAACAAATTTTAACCAAGGATGAGCATTAGGAAAAACGGTGTAAATAAATTTCACAGAGAGCACAGGGATATCCCTCAAACTTTTACCTCATTCTGAAAACCATGAATTATTTTAAGGTTAATAATTTATAAAAGATGGAAATATGCATATCATTAACTATTATGATATTAACGATCAGATCGCAATAAGAATAAGCATTCTGTACAAATTTTCTTGTTTTTCCCTTTTTGACAGTAAAGCGGAAAAGTTAAAGTAATATTATAAAGTATAAAGAGAGTTAGTAATTAGTCTTGATAAAAAAAAGTTCAAATTTTCCTAAATTGAGAATGATTAATCTCAAAATAATTCTATAAATAAACGTAATAATTAGTAAAAGAGTAGAAGGGCTGGCAGAATAGAATTGCAATGTGTCGACAAGGGCAGGGATCGAAATGACGTCACTTTACAGTAAACACCTCATAAATGGTATTATTTCTTTGTTTTTTCCGTTTTTCAACCGAATAAGGGGGGTAGTAGTTTCTGAAGGATACGTATCCTTCCTGAGCACGCGAGCAGAAGTCTGACTTCTAGCTCGCGCATGTCACAAAACCCTTTTTACGAGGCAGATTCCATTCAAGTATTTCAATCGATCATCCACAGATCATAATTTAGATCTGGAACAGAGAAGGATCACCTTTTATCCAGTACCCCCGGTGGTATTACTCTCGACACAGAGGACTTTGTGACCACGACAGATGTAACATGCGCCGGTCACCATACACATGAAGAGTCTTCGACTGGAGGGATTCAAAATCGCAACCCAAGAAATCAAGAACCTCGCTCTACCAAAAAGGCTTTCCCCGTCAATTTCTTTATGTATAAACTCGTTATTAAACATTTGCAATTAATGCTTTAAATAAATCTAATTTTTTACTATTTTAATTGAATTATTTTGATTGAACTAGAAATACTTGTTTCATTCATCGGGAAAACTTGGTAAGGGGTCAGAAGTTAAGTTCCTTTAGCATCTGAAATTTGGTGAATTAACTACAAGAATAGATGGACTCTAGAGGTTGAACGAAAAATATATAACAGAATGAAATGTAAATATTACTTCTGTCACCCTCTACAGGAACAAGAATTTAAAAAAAAATTACATATCCTTAAATTTCGGAAACAATATACTATTCCATTAATAAAATATAATATCGCATTTCTTTTTAAAATTTTTCCTTCGTTTCAACCCAAAAAAGAGTTTTAGAGAGTAAGCTTTTCTGCGAAATAGTATATGTATTTTATATGACTTCGAAATAGCAAAATTTTAAACAGTTTCATTTTAACTCTCTACCACATAAAAAAGAGGAAAGCATCTGGATTAGAGTATACGACGATGTCAACTAAACTCAATTCACATCAACACGATTCGAAAAGTGTAACAAGCCATAATATTCATTTTTGAAGAAACCAGACACAAATTTGTCAAACTTATTGCCAATTTCTTTCTAAAACTTGCAGATAGCAGTTGATGTTTACTTCTGGCCAGTTTTAAATTGAAATTTGACGAGAAGTAATTTAACTTTCAATATTTTGAAACAAAATGCGCCATGAATTTATTTACTGTCTTTAAAATTTCAATCCTGAAAACTGCCCATAGTAATTTCCGCCAAATCATCTCCTTCATTTTAAGAAAAGGTATGAGCTTTATCAAAGTGGAAAATGTTAGCTAAATAATTCATGTAACTTTTTATCGTTTCTAAAACTTTTTTGACACGTATGTCTTATTTTTGATTTAATGTTAGCCTCCCCCCCCAAAAAAAACATTCCCATTAATTGCTTAAACTTAAACATAAAGTTCTTAAGTGTAAGGTAATGATACTAAAATGTAAAATATAAACCCTTAAAATATTGTACTTTAGCATTTAAGAATCTAAATGTTGTTGTTGTCGAGTTCCACTTTGCAACAAAAGGAGGAGTGCGTTAACTTTTGAGGGTATGACCCCTTACCCAAGCACCCATGGACAAAAATCTTATTTCTAGCTCACACACGTCACAACCCCCTTTCATGTATTTGATTCATTTATCCACAGATTATTATTTGGTTTTGGAATAGAGAACGATCACTTTTGACCCAGTACTCTCAGTGGTATTACTCTCGACATGGAGGACTTTGTGACCACGGCATATTTAACGAGTGCCAGCCACGCACACTCAGAGAGTCTTCGGTTGGTGAAGTTCGAACTCACAACCTAAGGAATGCGAATCCAACTCTATACAAACCAGACTATCCTTCACTAAGAATCTAAATTAATTTAAATTATCACGATTTTTGCTGTCTGTAACATAAGACAAAATTTACAAAACGAGATTTTATTTTGGTATAATTTAATTCTTAAATGCATATTGTTGCTATTTGTCTATGTACATTCTGTTCCACTTAATTTTATTCAAACATCTAATTGAGTCTGTTTCCGAATGCACGTTGATAACCATAGGCAATAAATCATGTGTGAAAGCAAAAAATTGACATTACTTTGGGGGGGGAGTAAAAACTTATAGTGTTTTTTTTAACATTTGAATGTGATGGATGATGATGTTCAGTGTTTTACTTGATAAGATAGTTTCTGTTGTCGAGTTCTTTAATGTAATGTTTAGAAAAAACTTCTAATCTATTTTCAGGTAAGCTATCAGTGTTTGATGTTGTATTTGAAAATTATATTAGACAAAAACTTGATTTTTGGGAAATACTATATATTGCTAAAAGTACAACTTTTACATACATTATACAACTTTACATTATACAACTTTTTTCAAAATAAATTTATTTTATTATTACCTGAAATTTTTTTTACCTAACCTGTAACTATTTTCCTATCATAAACTATCTCTTTTAAAGAAAATCGAAAACAAATAATCGTGCACTTAAGGATAACTATACAGATATGAATATTAAAATAACAAAAATGTCACCTCTGATCGGCTTGAATCGTTTGCTGATAGAAGAGGATCGTAATTGTCCTGTTTTTGTTTGAGAATTTTGTACATTTCTTCGTTCATTCGTCTTGTGCATTCCAAATGAATGCTTTTGGAATCCGGAGTGTACACTGCAAAGAGAAAAAACCGCAGTTAGAAATCTTGTAACATTTTCAGAAAAAAAATGAATAAAAACCTATATGTGAATAAATATATTTAAACCAATTTAATAAATTCAATAAATGTAGAAGTTCAAATTGAAATGTAGAATAAATTAGAACTTTAAAAAGAATCCTTTTTACAGTGAAATGATACCTTTCCATGAGTAATATTTTTGAGAACTGTCATAACTACAAATTAGGCATTTTTAATTTTTGCTTTAGAATGGGATTATCAGTTGTTATCCGTTTTGCAATATTTCTAAGCTTGTGAATTAATTTTTTCTTCTTTTTTTTTCAGAACAAGTACTGATAATGTACTAATGAAAAAATATTTTTAAAAAAAAAGAAAAGAAGAACATTTCTTTAGACAAAACATCTCTGAAGAGCTGTGAAATGAAGTTCCATTTTCTAAAAAGGTTTCTATGAACAAGATAAAGCAAGAGCATAGATTATCACTTTATTATCAATTTCTGCTGTGTCAAAATTGGAGAAACCTTTGATTTCTTACTTCAATAGAGAAAATGCTCCCCTCGTTTTGCAAGACATGATGTTAATTGATTTACAGAGCTGAAGACTGATCGTAAAAACGTGTATGTTTTAAATTTGATCAAAACACGTGCATACAAGCAATGCCAAACTAGCCTGTTCAAAAAAATTTATTTCATTTTTTAAAAAATATTCATTTAAGAAAGCAAAATAATATTGATTAAAAGTTATTTTATATAAATATATAAATAAAATGTGAGCAAAATTAATAAATATTTTATAAGTTTACATTTTTGCCTATCAATCATTTTATTATAATTTTTTGACAATGAATTAACTACACCTCTTCAATTTCAAAGGATACAATCTTCAAATTATATCCCTAAACAGCTTTTATTTTTTGAGGGAATAACTATTATTTAGCGTATGGTAATTATTCTGAGGATGATTAGGTGTATGCTAAAAATGACGTAATATTAGTAAAGAACTCGCAAGTAGTACTTAAATAGTTGTCACAGGTCTAGTCATTCAAAAAATTATCATACTTCTATATGTTGGATGCAATGGAAGTGGAATGCAGTTAAAATGAAAATAAATAAATAAATAAAAAGTAGACTTTAAAAAAAACCAAGTGGGATGTCTGAATGATTCAAGCAGTAGATCCTACATCATATTACAAAATAACATTATTATTCAAAAGCAATTACCAAACAATAAAATTTAGCAAATACGGATAATTGAAATATAAAAAGCAAAGAAAAAGGATATAGGGGATTTAAAAAAACAAAATTATAAATAAATGAAAAAATGAAGGAAAAGGCACAATTGTAATATTAGGTAGAATGCATAAACAGAAACAACAAACTTAATTTTATATATTTACTTACAAACGTACAATACTGTACAACTTTAGTAATGCTTGACTTTCCCTACCTATACTTCGAAATTCTGAAACTACAGTTCAACTTATGTAACTTCGTTTTAGCACTAATTAGATTTTTGTTCATTAGTTAATCACAAACTAGTCTATTAGGATAAAAGCAAACAAGCAAAAGTAATTCTGAATGAAAAAAGTTGCAATATTACTTTGAAAAAAAAAGGAAAAAAATCATGATATTGAACAAGAAACCACGGGAATGAAATAAAATATACCGAAACTTATTAGATAAAAAATTATGGAACGAAAGAAGTAAAAATAGAAGAAAATCGTTTCACCAACACAATTAAAGCTCTCCAAAGTTGCAGGAAGGGGATATAAGAAGCATCGGTTTACTTCCGAACACACGTGATTAGTGACTTATTATTATTATTTTTGTTTAACTCAATGATTATAAATTTCTAATAAAAACGTAATGATCAAGATTTGCTTAAATCAAAACATTTAGATTTATCTTAATTTTTCTTAATTTGAATATTGAAATAAAACATGTACATATGAATATTATATTTAATATATATATTTGGATATGCATATTTAACATTTATATTATATTTGAATTACATATACATAAACATATATATTTGAATATAGTAAATATTATTATAAGAATCATACTTAATATATAGAATAATTATGTATTATTATTATACAAGTTATTACTCAGACTTGTATAATAATTACACAATGTAATAAAGTATGTATTAGTATCAAAATATAAAGTAAAACGAAAAATATCTTAACAACGTTTCTAATTTACCTTTGTTTTAAGTACAACTTTAAAGCAGAGAAGTTTTAGATAGTGAATGAATCGTTAATAAATCTTCGAAAGTTTGATCCGAAATGAAGTAAATTGGAGATAGCAGGTAAATTTCTAAATATCTATAGTGTTGGAATTTAAGACATTATAATAGTTTTTAAAAAGTGTAGTTATTAAAGAATACAACGGTTTTGTTCTATGTTATTGTAAAATTCCAAATAATTTAGTACAAATAATTCAATATGTGTAGTTTAATTTACGATCCAAAAATAAGTATTTTCTTTCGAGGTGAAATGCTAATTCTGAGACTAATTAGCTTTAAAAAATGACTGTAGAGTTCATAATTTAAAATTTTCTAAAATACACTTACACGATTATATCGAGGCTGCTCTGTGTTGCGTTAAAAAATAGCTAAATGAGAGATATCGATATACCATATTATATAAAAACTTATTGTATATGAAAACCAAAATGCAAAAATTGTCGTTATCCGACATTTTAAAGAAAAATTGGAATTTTATTGTTAAAAAAGTCAATATATCTTATTACAGTGGAAAATATTGCAACGATGTATAAAAGAAATAATTCATTTTCAACCAAATGTACTAATGCATATGATACAAAAGAAATAAAAGTTAAAGAATTTATTACATTTTTATTAGATATTAAACTTTCTTTAAAACTAGTTCCATCTAAACATTTAATCTTGGAAGAACAATGAAAAATGATGAAAAAGTCGGCCTCCAGCTGGAATTTAATATCTGTCGAGTGTTGAAAAGCTGCACTTCTTAATATCTCCAGGAGATATTAAATCAATATTGGGCAGAGACCAGGCTTCATATTTACCGAAGAAACTCGTCGGATCCGCATTCATTCGATTTAGTTTTCATTCGTCACCTCATTCGAAAACGTCTGCCCTCTCTCAGCACTCGTTTCATTGACAAATATTTGCTGATAAACATGCTCAACAGAAATTTTGAATTGACACAGTCAATGCGTTATAGTAATGCGATTTCGCATTTAATTTCAAACGTCGGAATGTTGCAATTTCTACATGTTATGGATTCCATAATATTTATGTACAGCGTCATCCAAAACACAGGAGACCAAAATTGTTCGAAACGAATATCGAAGAGATCGCCGAGCCTGCATCTACCAAGTTTCGCATACAGTTAATCACAGAATAATATATACTTGTTCAGAAAAATCTCATTAGAAATTTTAAATGTTTTAATTAAAAATGAAAAAAATACACTAAACTAAATTTTATAATTTAAAAAAATACTTAAAAAGTGATATCACTTCGTTTCCAAATATTTTTTTCTAATTTTACTAGTTTTAAAAAATATTTTAAGCATATTTTACAAACTCGTTATACTTTTTCGTATAAGCGGTATAGAAAATACAGCAATCATTAAAAAAAGAATTCGAGATATTAATGAATCTCTACATTGTTAAAAACTGTCTGTCTCAAAAAGGATTTCAACTAGACAAATGAAATTTGGTACGCTGTCTTTACATCAATTTTACAAATTTCTATCAAATTTTGACTAAAATCCGTTTTAGGCTGAGTCTTTCTGTCCTACTTTTCAAATATAAGTTATCACAATTGTTAAAAAGCGATAAGATCTATATATATAAGATATATAATATTCAGTACACATATTTATCATCTAGACAGATGTTAAATCTTATAATATAAACAGATGTTAAATTTTATAATATTTATTAAGACAGATGTTACAATCTGCCAATATAGACAATCTTTATATATTACTATACAGACAATCTTATAATATTTACTAGACAGATATTAAATCTTATAATATTTATTAAGATTCAGTACGCAGTACTGAATATCTTATATATAAGATTTAGCACGCATATTTAACAACTATAATGCCGTTGCCTGTCAAAGTGTGAACAAAAATAAACAATTTTTTGAAAATGTTTCTCTGTCTGTCTATAAAAAAGATAGGAATTTTTTTCTTATATATATGCTAGATTTAAATCTGTGTACATCTAGATTTAACATTTCTTATATATCTTATGTATAAGATTCAGTACGCAGATTTAACATCTATAACGTAGTCGCCTGTCAAAGTGTGAAGAAAAATAAACATTGAGTTAATTGACTGTAGGTTTGTCCTTTTAGAAACCAATATTAGCGAGAAATTTTTTTTAAAAAAACTCCCTGATTCCAATAAATAAAATTTTGTATGAAAATTCCCAGAATCTCCACGTTTTAGACCTAATAAAATGTCCTTGAATTAAAAACATATTGTTTGAGAATGTTTTTTGTCTGTCTATAAAAAAAGGTTTTAAAGGTCTGTCTATAAAAAATTTTTTTGAACAAGATGGATAAATTTAGTCCGTTATCTTTACCCAAAAATTATCAACTTTTGAGCTAAATCCGTCCTGAGGAAGTCTGTCTGTTAGAATACTTATTCAACGATAGCTGAAAAACAGAGGTAAATGGGCAACTTTGGTTTATATTTATATTAGAGACATTTATCAAATTTTGAGCCATCTGTCGATCTGAACTTTCAGAATTATATAAACGCGATAATTCAAAAACGTAATATCATAAATGTATCAAATTTAGTACTTGATATTATGACTACAAAGGCAATTGTGCCTGAAAGTTTGATTTTAATCGGCAGCGTCTAAAACATAAATATTATTTTTGAATATTAACCATTATGCAGGGATTAATCGCCAAAAAACTCGCCAAGAATCACATTGCATAAAATATTCAATGATAATACTAAGCTCACACCAAAGTTAAATATTTCAAAACTATCGTACATTGAAGCCAGGCAAGGCATTCTCTGGAACACTCCTACATTGGCCAGCATGCTAGAAAGTTTTCGTGAGATTATTCCCATCGTTTTAAAAATAATAAAAACTTTTAAAATTCCTTGATGTCTTTCTGTAGTCTAAAGTATGGACAAAAAGAATTATTTACCTCCTATATCAAATATGAATTACTTGTCCAATCCTCAAATACAAACAATACAATTAATAATTTCCGTTTACACCAGTAAACACAAATTATAAATTTTCTTGCATTCAAAAATGTAATTTGCATATTAAATTACAGATATTATTTTTATAAAAAGAACAAACAAATATATTTCTAACAAAATATGCATTTATTTCTGTCATTTTCTTTGATTCTTTTTTTATATCTAAAAATGGTGCATTTTTATTTCTTGTGGGACAATGTTTTTAGAGCAAATATATTTGCTGTCCAAATTCTGATAATCAAATAAATAAGAATTATAATTTAAGCCTCAAAAGCATTAAATTATAACTAATGAGGTTCTTAAGTATTTCTGGGCATAACTAATATAAATATTTACTTTTGAAATAAAAATATGAAATTTTCTGCAAATCTCATGTCAATTACTGAATCTGTTGGATTATTAGAACATGGAATATTATTTTCAGTGATTTAACGCTAAAATAGATAAAATATACTTATTGGTGACAGCAAAATTTTCACAATAGGAAACATAATTATTTTAAGTATATTTAAATGAAAATTTAAAGACGAAGGAATAAAATTAAAATTTCTGATATAAATTTTTAAGATAAATTTTATATCATCTGGGAAAAATAAGTCCTTTTTTTTCAGATTTTAAAAACACCCTAAAAAGCTTTGAATAAAATTACTTAATTAAAATATTAAAACGTGAATTATTTTATTAAAAAGAGACTAATGGATTAGACAATTCTAAGCTATTCTAAAAGTTGTTGCAAAGCAGACATAAATCGCTATACTGTGTTACTATAAGTTTTATAAGTTTATACTACAAGTTTAATAATATAATAGAGAGCAAGGAATATTTTTCACCTAAGTAAACATACGAAAATTCATAACTATATAACACATATTTTTCCTGCTCTTAATCTTAAGATCTTGCATTATCTCTTTATAATAATACATTATTTTTCATATAAGTATGTATACAGAAATTAAGTACTATATAATATTTATTTTTATGTTTTTAATAGGACTTTAAAATCTTTCATAATCTCTTATCTCTTTATAAATCGGATGATATTTTTCATATTAGTATGCATATGAATATTAAGAACTGTATAATGTTCTTACTTTATGTTTTTGATAGGTATTTAATTTTTTAAAATTAAATCTTGATAAATCATATGATATTTTAATTTTAATATTTTATGTTTTTAATAAAGCTCTAAAATCTTTTATTATTTATTATCTGTTTATAAATATGATATTTTTATTTGAATATGTATACAAAACTTAAGAACTAAGCTTTAAAATATTTTATGCAAGAATTTTATCAAAACAGCGTATTTTCTCAAATCTAAGTGTCGTACTTGACACAAATAATGATCTTTAATATGTAAGAATGTAAATTTTAAACATTAGAATCTTTTACTTCATTAAAATATCATTGACTCACGTATGTCGTCTTATTTAAATTATTCTACCATATTTCTTGAATTTTAAACACGTCTTCCAATCGATGCAGCCAATTATTCATTGCCCAGTTAACGTCAATGGCAGGATTCCGCCTATGAATTTATAGTAGAAAATTAGATTGTATCCCTGATCAAAGAGATATCCGCGATATTATGCAATGGAAATGACTCTCCGAATAATCGTTAAATGAGATCCTAATCGTAAACATATGTCGGTAGAACACTTAATCTGCATTGCGTTATCCTAGAATGTTTTCGTAGCCGGGAGCTAAAGATTCCCCTTACTGCTTTCGGCAACTTATTTAAGACGAAATTTACAATTAAAATTCGGAACACTCAGAATAGAACATTGCGAGAACTTCCCCGGCATATTGGTTCTCGATACTGCTCTTATTGATTGGACAGTAAATAATTCGAAGGCTTTTGGATTCAGAGGGAAAGTAAATACAAGGATCTCACATTTTGTTCAAAGAAATCTGCATAGAATTGAAGGATAAAGATGCATCACGGAAATATACGTATTCTTTTCAAAACAGTGAATGCTAAAGTGTAAGGAATTGGTAGCAACTTTGAAATAGAAAATACTGTGAAGCAGACAATGCCATAATATTCTGATCCCCAAAAGATTAAAATAAAAGTCTAGTATTTTTAAACTTTCTTATTTTGCTAGTAGATTAATATTTCAGTAAGAATATTTTATATATTTATATTATAAATAAATTTTAAAAGAAATAAGAATGGGACATCCATATATATATATACTATATTTATGTGAGTGTATAAATTCTTTTCATTCGCATTTTTCAATATAAGATATTCAGTTTACGTTGCATTAAAATAAGATATTGAATGCAAGAGCCGTTTTCTTTGAAAATGGTTAAGTCCATTTTATATTATTTGGAGATATTTAAGTGATGGCAATTGAAACGTTAAAAAAAGTATTGGGAAATTTTAATACTACCATTCAATAATTTTTTTAAAAAATTAAATTAATTAAAGTTTGTAATGCAATTATTTTGAAAGTATCAATTACAAGAAATATATATTGATGGATTCAAATGGATTTGAGTTACTTTGAAAGTCATCAAAACGTAGAAATCATATATGTGTGTAGTATTAATTATGGAGTTTCAATAAAATCAAAATATTTTTAATGAAGTTTTTATTAAATGGATAATTCCATTTAATAAAAATGAAATTGTCCATTTAATAAAGCTTTTTGTAAAAGCTTTTTAAAAATTACAATAAAGCTTTTTGTTTTTATATTTCTTCAAGTAATACCATTTAAATTATTACAACTTTTTATTAATATGTGCCATTTTTAATTCGGATATTGAGGAATTTTCTAAAAATAATTTTGGTGTATTCGTGAAATATAAGGTAATAGATCAATTGCATCTTTGCATTTTTCGGATATAATTAGGATGGCACGATGATAAGGTGATGATATATTTTCAAATTAGTGGTCTTTCTCGTCCGGGGGATAAATCTAGTATTTCAAACTCAGAATTTTCATCAAACAAAGTTTTACTCAAAAAAAATTTAAAATTTTATCCTAAATATTTTAATCCAAATTGACTTTTCACTATTAGTATATTTTTACTTTCTTAGAATTAAATTCTCTTGTAGTTTCGTCGAAACAAAATCATGTCGTTTCCTTTCATGTCAATAAATTTTATGTTGTATAATGGTGTACTAACCTTTAGAAGTATATTGAATTTTTTTTTCTCCTATGATTGTTTTGATAGTTCCAAAATCGGCATCCTTTAGCATTAAAGAATGTTCAGAATATAAAGATTTTTGATAAATAATTTCTATGTTATTTTGGGAGAACTGAGGAGATTCGAGACGCATTAACCCTCTGACTGCGTAATTTTTTAAAATCACCATTTAAATGCAATTTTTGCATACAAGTTCAAATATTTTTTTAGAAAATACGAACTGATAGTATGCATTGAACGACAATAGTATGATGTAATAAATATCTGTAATCGTAACAATAAACACATTAAGCTACGAAAAATGCGGGATTCAACAAAAAATGGGCTGATTGCCAATCTATGGATATCACAAGATAAGTAGTTGAAGGGTTAAAACTAATTTTAAATTCTTGTCTTGCCCAGTACACAAATCACTGTGCGATATTACATTATTTATTATAACTACAAAGCAGAGAAATTATGCTGTATAATTTTAGAATTAAGTATTATGTCTTTGCGAAAAATGGATTTACACCACTCTCATTTGCAATTTTAATTAACTAAAGAAAATTTATACTGACAAAATGGTGAAATTTTGTCAAAAATGGACTTACATCAATTTTAAAAAAAGCGGCTCAATGAAGATCTTACATTGATTTTTTTTTATATCCCAATATCGAAAGCCCAATTTGAACTGTTGACCCAGTAATCTGTTTAAGTTTCGTTTTTCAAACAAAGAGGCATTTTTTCTGATTTCATAGAAGCTGTAGGAGTATTGTTTGCTTTATTATTCGAATCCCTTGTTCCAGTGATTTAGTTTCATCCAAAGCTCCCAATTCCGCCACAATAATCTGTCAGAGAAGCAATAAATTGATTTCCAGATTTCGAGGACTGTCAGAGCTTTTAAAATGTCTACTTTACCCATTATCCTTTTTATACATTATTTATAAGCTAAAAGAAGTGTCCTCCAGAACAGGTTGCTTTCCTGTTAACAAAATATCGGTTGTGATTCTCAAATATAAACTAACGAAAGTTGCAATAGGAAAGCTCACACAAATAATAAATAAAGAAAATTAATATTTGTATGAGCTTTAGATGTAAATATATAGTGACGCTGCAAGTTTTGTTTCCATGCAATGGGATATTTTTTATCCATAGTGTTCATAAAAATTCAAATCAAAATAAATCATTAAAGCTAATTTGAATGCAAAAATAATAATAATAACATAAGTCAACTCATTAACCTTTGATACAATATAGCATTAAATTCGGCAAGTTTACAATTCCGTAGCTAATTTTCATTCTCGCTTGTCTTTACTCGCACACCAATAAATCAGTTCATTTAAATTTAGGGAAAAAATGTCTCAGTCGTCAAATGTTAAAAAGAAAGTTCTGATTTGGCATACATTAAAGAAACAGGCCAAAAGGTAGGGTTACCGCCATATGACGTTAAAGATGATTGATTATATATGATGATTATCTTTTTTTAAAAAGATTAAACGAATAATTTTCAGGAATTATTTTCCCAATGAAACGTTACTTCATTAGTTCCTGCCTTTTTGCATAGAAAATACGCCAGCTATATACCAAATAGCAAAATACTGAACTTTTGGTCCTTGGAATTCCTTTTTTAACATAAAAAAGTACAACAAATTTAATTTTTTAATTCAAATTCTGAATTTTTTTCAATAATATCTATCATTTTATTAAATGGCATACTATTTAATAGTGTTTGTTTCTATAGTCGTATCTTTTGATTGTACTGTTATGGCAAGCATGTAATGATAATCATTTTTATTCAATTTTTCCTGATGCCTACTTAGTATAAATATATTTATTTCTTCTTGTAACTAAGCCTTGAACTAGAATTTCAAAATTATATACATATATTTATTCCTATAGATGAAAAAGAATTATATAAAGAAAGTTTTTTGCGTATTTAGATCAGACAAGATTAACACAATATAAAGTAGACATATTTCATAATATCAAAGTTTAAATATGTTTATTTAAGATCCAGATGAGGTTTTAGTTATTTTATCTATTTATTTTCCATAGCACTCACATAAATTAGGAAATGTGTCCCATTTCCTTTTCTTAATGTTTCATATGTATTCGCATCCATTTAACTTACAATTAATTTTGAAAAGTATGCTTTTTACAATCAAATATTTGAATCACAATTTGAGAACATCTGAAGAGGATTTTATACATTTTATTAAAAACATTTTTATTTTTATTCGGGTCGGTAGTTTCTATATTTAACCTTTAATACCAATAACACAATAAGCAGATGCTGATAAAATATTTATAAAAATAATAATTAAAATAACATTGTCAAGGTATGAAAAAGCAGCAATTATGTGCAATAAGTAGTATTTAAATTGAATTTCGTAAAAATAGATTGATTCTGATCAATAAAATAAGAAGTAATCAGCAAAATATGTTAAACAAAATTTAAAGCTAATTAGATTGCTAACAGAAATCAGCAGTAATATTAATTATTCATTTATAAATAATTAAGAAAAATGCAAGTATTTAACTTTTTTAATAATACCATTTTGCTAATCTAGCAATACAATTTAGCACACCTGAAATTCAAAAAAAAATCTACTTATCATTAAAGGAACAGTAAAATTTCAGTTACGAAAAAGTATTTATCCTATTAATCAGCATTCAAAAGGGAATATTGAATTTTTTAAAAATATATTAAACATAAGTTGACAGAAGGACAAAAAAGGAATTAAATGTTTAACACAATACTTGGAAGAGGTTACAGAGAAAATCTGTTACCATAGTTCAGATCAAGTTTTAAAGAAATGAAAATCGAAATTATTATTTACTTCGCCTTATTCGAATTATACAAAGAGAAATTTTTGCTATCGTCAATAACTTTGTAATTGAGATTTTGACGTATTTCTATATTTTAGTTATTACAGAAACTCAAAATATATATTTTTAGGGTCTATCTGCCTGTAAATACCGGGTGGCCAGAAATAAAACACCCCTACTCTGACCTCCCTGGATATCGAACTACTCAGTGTAAAGGCTTGAAAATTTGTGGACATACTATTCAAAAAATGGGGAAACGGATTTCACGAAAAAAAAATTTAGTTCCAGAAATCACCGATAGGTGGCGCTGTACCACTGGACGTATGCTGAAAAGACACAAAAACACGTTTTAAACACATTTTATTTGAAAGTACCTAGCATACATGAAACAAGGACGTTATCGATGCAGGGAATGCTGCTCAATATGGTTCCCTTCCTGAAGATGTAAAATGTGAAGTCTGTGGACAGCTTGTTCAACTGCGGATCGTAACTGGTCATCTGAGATGCTTCTCACATGCAGACTGATACTCTCTTTCAAATCTGCCAAGGTTATCAGACGTTCTCGATAAACAAGGTTTTTTAAGTGTCCCCAAAGCCAAAAATCACACGGATTAAGATCCGGTGAACGAGATGGCCAAGTTGTCGGAAACGCGCGACTGATTATTCTGTCAGTGGTGAAATGTTGGCGAAGAAACTGTTGCACAGGGAGTCCAATGTGTGGAGGTGCTCCATCTTGCATAAAAGTAATGGTGTCAAGGCATTGGCGCTGCTGCAAATGGGGTACAACAAATGTTTCGAGCATCCTTTTGTACCTGTTGGCCGTCACGGTACATGTCTCAAGGCCATTGGAAGTAACCTCTTCGAAAAAGAACGGTCCAAGGATGAATGTGGCTGTGAATCCACACCAGACTGTAACTTTCGGTGAGTGGAGTGGAATCTCTTGGAAGGTACGGGGGTTTGTCGTGTCCCATATGCGACAGTTATGGGTGTTCACTGTTCCACTGAGGTGGAAATGGGCCTCATCGCTCCACAGAATCTGCCACGGCCACGATGCATCCACTTCAACTCTAGCAAGAAATGTCAATGCAAAGGTCAGTCGCATCTCCCTGTCTGTGGCCAGCAATTGTTGATTAGGGCGGATTTTGTACGGGAAACAATGCACCATTTTCTGAGTACGTTCCACACTGTGCTATAGGGAACACCCAAGTGTCGTGACACTGCACGTGCACTACTGCAGCCTAAAACATTATCCATTGACTGTTCAACAATACCGGTGGCAACATCTTCAACGACATCTGAACGAACCGGTTTGCGTCCTCGACCAGGCTGAACTCCAAGATGTCCAGTTTCCTCGAATCGAGCGATCATTCTCCTGAGAGCTTGTGGAAGCAATGGTCCCTTACGCAAATCCTTAAGTCGGCGAAACTCTCGAAGTGCTGCTGGAGCATTTCCTTTATTCTCGTAAAACAACTTCACAAGCAAAGCGCGTTCTGGCAGCGTGACAGCCATCACTAATAAGAATGACATTCCCCACCTTTTAACATGGCTTCTAACTATGCTTTATGCAAATTTTTCTGGTTACAGTATGAAATTGCAGTTACAACGAGAGTTCTAGCTTCTTTACTATTTTTATTTTCCATAAGGGGCAGAAAAATTAAAAAGGAAGCATGGAAGCATTCCATTCCGCATAAACATTTTAATTTTTATTATTATTTGTGTCTTTTGATCATAGTTCCAGTTGTGCAGCGCCACCTATCGGTGATTTCAGGAACTAATTTTTTTTTCGTGAAATCCGTTTCCCCATATTTTGAATAGTATGTGTACGAAATTTTGAGCCTTTACACTGAGTAGTTCGATATCCAGGGAGGTCAGAGTAGGGGTGTTTTATTTCTGGCCACCTTGTACAATAAATCAAAAACTCCTCTAGCTAGACGGATGAAATTTGGCGCCAGATTTTAAACTAAGTTATTAGATTGCTGTTAAATTTTGAATAAATTGCTGTCACAAGACGTATGCCTAACCAAATACATGTGAATAAGATATTTACAAAACCTCTATGATAATATTTAGTACAAAACTATAAGCTTCTGTATCTGTAAATCTGTAGTATATTTCCAGTTTTGCTGGTGAACTGTCAACCTGCGCAATTTTATTTTCTTATGCATGTAACTTAAAACACTAGTACCTAAATAAATAAAATTTTGTATGTAATCTTCTGATTCCTATTACCGTTTTATGTCAAATTTTCATTTAACTGATTGGAAAGAGGGTGTTCAAAATATATGTTCGATTTTCTGGTACTTGTGTACTAACCACAGATGAGGTTTTAATTTCCAGAAATGAAACTTCACCGGAGATAGCATGCTACATTTAATAAAAATGATTCTGGAATGATAAAATTCACTACCTTTTGTAACTATTGTTCGTCATTGGCATGGAGTTGGTACGAAATGACGGTTTGAATTATCATGAACATTGAAATCTCATATGTGAAAATAAAACTCTTAGTAATTGTCGCATTCAAGTTTTTCCCAAGATCCATCTTTTGTAATTATTGTTTGCTAATAACTTAAAGCTTATACATAAGTATTGGTTTTAATTATTACTAACATTGAGCTCTCATG
The DNA here is from genome assembly GCA_026289955.1 of Argiope argentata. NCBI lineage: Eukaryota > Metazoa > Arthropoda > Arachnida > Araneae > Araneidae > Argiope > Argiope argentata. The sequence goes on along the minus strand of JAOUZG010038391.1, from coordinate 1,985,676 downwards.
TTTGAAAATAAATTTCTAACAGCGTGTGGCATTCGCGATTTTGTCCAAGGCTTAAAATTTTTTACGGCAATGAGGGAGGGGGGCTGCACTTTTATTTGTGAGCATACGAGAAAAATTTGAAAAGATTATTGAAATCTGTTTGGAGTGCATGGTATCTATTTAAACAAATTTGGAGAAATTTAATGCGAGACATTATAATTTAAACAATTCTATATTATAACATATTTCTCGTGAGCTAAAATTTTGTACAAAAACCTTTTTGTAAATTGCAATGGGTCAATAATATAATGAGTCAATGAGTAATGGTTTTGTCCTGCGTCATAACATCGGATATTAATGATGCTGATCTCAGATAAGAAAATTGGTATATCGCTTTTATGAGACGTTGGCAACAAGAGGGTTTATAAATATCAATCAATGTTAATAGCTCTTAAGTATCAATTATTTTAGAAAATTGAAAAAATTAAGCAACTTTTTAACATTCAGGTGAACTAAAGCATTCTTTTTGTATACATCTCACAGATATTATTTTATTTATAAATTTTGAAGAGCAAGATATATTTATTCATTTTATGATGATGAATTCATGATTATCTATTTCAAAGCAATGATATTTACGACAGAAATACGTAAAAGTGGATAAAATTAACTCTTTTAAATTAAAAGCTCTGAGATAATTGATATTTCAAATCTGTTTGGATCAGTCTTTTATTATTAAGACTAATATATCCAATGGTAAATGATTTTCAAGTATTAAGTCTATGCGGGAATAATTAAATTCAAACGTAAACAACTGGAAAAATCAAACCCTGAAATCTAATTAATTAAATTATTTGAATTATTAAAAGAGATTCCTGCAACGAATCTTTTATATGCCCAAATGTCAAAGAATTAATTAAATACCGGTTTATTACAGCAGAACAGCATTTTATTCAACTACACTTTTCTAATCTCCAGTAAGTAATGCCCAATTTTATCTCAAGAGATATATGGAGGTCTAGATTGTCTTTAAAGCAGAGATGAACTTCTCATTATCACTTTGTCCTCCCAATACCACTCCTCGTGAAACTCGTCTATCAGGCACTCCATTTAAAGTCACTCCGAAATTGAAATTACTTTTATAAGTGATAATCAATATCTTGCCTTTATAAGTAATGACCAAAGAATATGCCACCGATTTCAAAGATCCTTTCATTGTTTTTAGCTGTATTTCAACAAAAAGAATTGCAAGTGATTTCCTAAATTTGAAAATAATAGAGTTAGATCCCATGTTAAGAACTCCCAGTTAAATTTTAAAATATATTAATAAGTAATAATTGATTCAGTTGAACTGTCTAGCCTTTTAAGCGACTAATTAAAAAAACATTTATATTTCAAAATGTTGAAATATAGCTCTTTAATAAAATTTACAGACCGGAACAATTTTATTCCTTTTATCCCCTACATCATTCAAGGTGTCGATATAAACTGAAATATAGATAGGTTTTACAACAGAGATTAGCTTCTCATTACAGCGTTGTATATTTCTGATGCTATCTTTCTCAAAAGCCGTGAATCCCCCACCCAATTTAAAATCAACCCCTAAATCGAAAATACCTTTACAAGAAAGAGCCAGTGCTCTAAATCTTAATCAGGGACCTCAGAGAATTGGTTGTAATCTAACAAGAGGACCATTAATTTTGGCCCTTACGCAAATTAACTGATCCCTTACTTTATGCGCTAAGCCTTACTTCTGTAGACTTTCCTTTTGGAAGGAAGGTTTCTGACTGGAGCGGGGTAACTGCTTAATAAGAATCATACGAATGTTCCTCCCTCAAACAAAACCCCAGAACATGACGAAAGAAGTGAAACGAAGTGATGAATCAACTTGATGGATGACTCCATTAAGAACATCAAGTTAATGGTGAGAGCTAGCAGCTGTGGCACACCTGTTCAGCCCTGCAACTGTTTTTCCTCTCCGAGCACAATGGAAAGAGTTTGGGATAATTCGGCCATAAATTAACGCACGTGTTCCCATGCGGTAACCATAAAAGAGTTTCCCTACTGCTTGACAATACTTCAGCGGACTACTGTCTCATGAAATGACCGGAAATTTCCTAAAATTCGTTTTCTCGAGTGGAAGGGGTTTGCTTTTTTACATCTCTGTCAAAGTTTCTTTGTCATATTAATTAGCTTCGTGTAAAGCACGGGAGAGAGAAAGAAGGGGAATTTGAATTGAGGCAGTCCTTTCTTGCAAACATGTTTTATGAAACATTTTAGGAAATTGGTTCTTCGGAAAATTATTGTCACGTATTTTCTCGAAGGAAGGCGATCAAGTATTAATATTTCACAGGTGAATGTTGTTTTCAAAATGATTTAGAAAGTTATTACTAATAGCTTATACTTCATTGGAATATACTAGTGAGAAGCAATTTTTCCGTAGAAAAATAATATACGAAAGTTACATACAAATTTTTAGGCTAATATATGGACAGATATAAATGGGTTTTAGTTTTAAATATGCCTTATGAAGCATTTAACAAAATGCTATATTTTGATATGGAAGCAGACTCGGGAATTTGATTGAAGCGACTCGTGTGTTCGTTTATGTAAATGTACTTTGCTAAAATAACTTTAAACTTTATTGGTTATTTTACACGAATCAAAAGATTGCTATGCCATATAACGTGTAGTAAAATATTAGATGACATGCTTAGTTTCTTTATAAAATATACACGATACCATTTAAGTAATTTATGCTGCCAAATGTTGTCTCAATTGCTGATACAAGAAGTGTATCACATATAATAATAGTCAAAAGATTCAAACTCCAAATTATGACAAATCTTCACGTTTAGATGTTTTAAAAACACATTTTTGGAAAATGGCCGTCTGTCTTTGACAAAGATAACTAAAAAAATACTTTGATTTTGACAGATAAAGTTAATATATGCTCTTTATAAAAAATTGGCAGATTTTTTTTTCTTCAAATTTTGAACAAAATCTGCTTATAGGGAATCTGTATGTCCAGCAGTTCAAATATAACTTAACACTAGAACTACAAAAAGAAGAAAGCAAGATGGATAAAATGCGTTGCACAGAATAAACACCCATAGTCTAAACTCCTATAACATTTAAAGCAAAATTCAATCCAGAAATTTAATGTCTGTGAGATTTTACTTTCACAATGATGCAAATGTGACAATTCAAAAATACCATTATTTAAATATATCAAACTTGGCATGCGATCGTTATTGCAAATGTAGTTCTGTATCAAATTATTTTTCAAATCCAACGAGAAGAAAATTTCTGAAACTCAATTGGATTTTTATTAGCCAGTGATTAATAGCTAAAAAAACCGCTGTTGATCACACTATGAATTCAGTAAAAATGCTAAATCCAAACCTAAGTTAAATGTTATACGCCAATATCATGCAAGGTGTTCTCTAGAATAACATCATTACGAGGGAGTGCAAGAAACAATTATGAGAGTCCACTCCCCTGTGATTAAAAAAAAAGATTATGGATAGTATTTTTGTTTTCTCTGATATAAAAAATCTTTGAAGAATCTAAACTTCCAATTACGTTGAGAATACATTTGTGTCCTTCAATGACCGACAGACTAAATGTAGGTTTATAATCAATATGAATCTATTTTACTTCTTATATGAGTTATTCTGAAAAAGAAAGCTGCGGATAGCTTGATTGATACATGCTTTAAAAATTTCCTGCTAGCTGATACAATTTCCCTTCATTTATTTTCCGGTCTGACACATACATGCAGTAAAACTACATCATTCAAATATCGTTGTTTTTGTGGTGCTGTTGGTTTCTTGATCTTTAACAGCCCTACGTTAATACGATTTCCTATTATACAGAGTAATTCATACAGAAGCATACAGCTTCAATGCACTATAAATTAACCCTTTGCACTCTGATGGTGCCTCTGTGACTCACCATTTAAGATCGTGCATCATTTTGACCTTTTATTTATTTGTTCATCAAATTTAATTGTTAAAAACGCTTCATAATGGTTAAAAGATGTAGATTAATTTTTCAAAGAAGTTCAACGTAAAAAAATTATGCATATTTATTTTTCATGGCATAACAAATCTTCGTATCAAGTGAATAATTTTGCGTCTAATTATTTTTCGGAGTGCAAAGGGTTAAGAATAACGTAAGCTATTTTATGTCATCTGTAACAGAACTGTATGGGTTTATTTTGAGGCAGTCGCAGATGTTATATGTGATATCTCTTAGAATGGGTCATAGACTTTCTTTCTGGTCAATTCAGGGACAAATTTATCCTAGAGAAATCTCGCATGTATTATGCACAATGAATATGTGATTCTCAATTCTCCGAAAGGAAACATGGGAATTTTATAACTTCCCACTGTTCATCAAAATTATCTTTATCGAAACGAAGCTGTAGATAAACATAAAATCCAAAGCTCTTTTGATAATCAAAGACATTCAGATTTTGCCACAATTGCAATTCGTACAGAATTATTTTCAGATTCTTTCTCAAAATTTTCCTTACGATGAACTGATAAAGTTGTACTTTACGATTCACCCACGGAGTTGATTTTTCAGGGCATTGTTGAATGAATTCTTGATATGCAAGTCAGTCGTCCAGGGCTTATGCCTTTGCATAAACAGTTCATAGTTTTAAAATTTTCATGCCACTGATAGATAGAATTTCCAGTTGGAACATCTTTTCCTAATAGTAATCAAAAATACCACTAATGCCACTGCCAATCTAAATTGAGAAACAAAACATCCTCTATTGCAGACGCTTCCATTTCGATTAACTAGTCACCTGACACACATCCTACTTTCTATGTGACTTCTATCAAAGGCGAGGCACAAACTTTAAGAGAACATCTATCTTGCGTTCCGCTAAGGTTCGCATCTTTGACTCTTAGTATGTTACAATTCTCATGAAAGTGTATACTCCTTTATAAATCGCCCTGCATTGCGGGCGTCATTATAACGCAGTGCATTCGTATCATAAAATACAAAATGAAAAAGAACATAAACCCTCAATAGCATTCACATTATTCATAACCGAAATAAAAATATTTTACATCATATCTAACATTTTTGCTGAGCTATATTCTAGGGTCAGGAAATTAGCGCCATTTTAAATTCTTTTAAGAAAGTAGTAATCTCTGAGTTATTTATAAATTTATAGACAAATAAAATATGGAGTTAAATTTAAATTTTTCACAAATAATCTTATACCACAGCTCAAATTTATAAAAGAAAGGATAATTATAGACAAAACATGCGAGAGCTTTGCAAGATTTAAGTTCCATTTGCTGTTGTTGTTTTAATAATATAATCTGTGTGCATATTTTGTATTAAATATATTCTGATTAATTTACTCAAACTCAAGATGACACAAAAATTTCCACGTAAACACCAATCAGCTCAAACTGGTGACCTCATCTTCACCGAAAAACACCGTAGCCAAAGAAAAGCATTCCAACGAAATTGCGGTCCACACTCTTAAACCTTTCCCCCTATCGTAAATAAAACCCTAAGTTTACCCAATCCACTGCAGAGGAGACGACTCGGTAAAGTACATTGCGGGGAATGGAGGGGGGGAGGGGAGATTGCATCGCAGGTTTTCTTCCCTCCCCTTTATCAACACGTTCCGTCCAAATAAGGCGGAAGGGGAAAAAATTGGTGGATACAGCCGTGGAAGGCTTCCTCGGGAAATCTGAATAGCTCGATATACGCTGGTGACTATCTCGAGTCTAGAAAATCCAATAGCTGGGGGTGTAGAAAGAGATTTAGGGTTAAGTCAAATTTCCAGAATAAGCCCACGGAAGCGATTCAAATAAACGGAAGTTATACACTAGTAGGAGGAAAGGAGGGGCTAGGGAGAAAAAATGGCTACTAATTTAGAAAACAAATTCGTGGTGGCTTCTTTTTTGTTTGTTTGTTTGTTTTATTCTTTTTAGTAAGAAGAGATTGTTTTGGGATCTTTTTGTTGTTTTCCTGAGATATTCATATTTAAATATTTTTATATTTATTACTCATTTTGTGAAAATGTTTTTATTCAAAAGTAATATTCAAAAATTATTAAAAGCAGAAATTATATAAAAAATGAAATTGAAATTTCTATTATAAATTTTATGATGTTAAATGCCACCATGAATTGTTACAGTAGGATCTCGTTTAATGATCACATAGTATAATGAATGATTCGCTTAATGAGCAAAATAAAATGTCAAAAACTAACTCGTTTAACGAGGGGTAACTAAACAACAAATGGATTACGATGGAGTGATCTGTATCACTCTGAATTATTCTTTGAAGGTAAACTTTTATATCTATATAGAAATTTAGAATGGGTAACGTTGCCGAACCTGCCTTCAAGAAATTTGATTTAAACATTAAAGAGACTTTCTCCGTTATTGAAAATAGTTTTATTTAAAAAGTAGTATTGATAGAGTATTGAAAGCAGGAATTTAAAAAAAAAAACGAAATTAAAATTCCCATTACAAATTTTAGTACGTCGCATGCCATCATGGATTGTGGCGGATATTTATTGCACTTGTGGAATTATTACAATCAAACTCGCTTAATGGCCACCTCCGTAATGAATGATTTGTTGAATAGGCAAAATAATAATAATAATAATAACTGGACTGCTTATTGAGTGACGAGAAATCATCGGGTTTGATTTGAAGTCTTTATAACACAAGAACCAGTATATAGGTCTGCGCAATTTCTGTAAAAATAATCATTGGTAAAACGATGATAAATTACAAAAAACTTTAACGAAACCATAATAGTGAGTTCATATTAAGAAATAAATTTCTATAGAATTTTAAAAGACAAAAAAGATACTCATGCGAGTCTCTTCCAAGCAACGATAACAAAGTCACTGTTCTTGTTTTGAAGTAAAGCAAACGCTGAGCGCTAAAATATGGTCATTCAATAAGGATATGAGAAAATGTTACTCCACAGTCACAATGTGGAGACATCGCCGAATAGTCATTTAATAACTGTCTGTGTGTGAATCTAGTGTGATAGATTCTTAGACGAGTTTAAATGCATCATGTTTTCGATTATTAAAGAAGGTCCATATTCTGCGATCAGGCTTACACTTAAGCTCATGACAACTTGTATAGACTTTGAGATGGCCAGTTGATATAAAGACAATGTTTTAACTGCTTCTTCAACTCTCAGCAACGTATAGGTGTATGCTAATGAACGAGTTACGGATTTCGTCTTCTTATCAGCCTGCATATTACCACATGATATGTTATTCAGCAGAATAAATCTTTAAAGAATCGAGATATAATCTTATACTATACGTCTAAAATATCGAAAATCAATAAATGAGTACGATTTTTGAATTGTTTTTAAAGACTGTAAAACGCTTAAAGAATCAGTGTAAATAATATAGCTTCCACTACGTCTATTTGAGAAAAAAACCCGATATTAATATCCTAGATTGACCAATATCACTCTTTATCGAGGATTTGATTGATGAAGCACTTTATATCTAAATGGAAAAAATTTCAGCCGAATAGCATTGACGAATGTGACTCCGAGCAATTTGAAAAGAAGTCTCTGCAGTCTTAATCAACCAGATTTTGATTTCTGGTCAAAAACTTCAGGCTAGTGTTAAATAGCAATGGCAGTGGTGGAATAACATATCTAATGTCTAATAAAAAAGTAAATAATCGTCCTTAACCATATAACATTGTGCGGAGTTAAAAATAATCTTGCCACTTTGGTTTACGTTTTGTCGGATACTGTAACACGTTTTTAGTTTTGGCGCGTAAAAAAGTTTCTTACGGTTTAATGTAGTTTTAATTTTGCTGATTTATCTGTTTGTGAATAAAACTAAGCATAGATAAAAATTATTTTTGGAATCCTTAGCTTCACTCTATATTATATATATATATATATATTTATATTAATATATATATATATATATATATATATATATATATACAATTATGCTGGATTGTAGCAAAGGTTAATGAACTGGCGTCTGCAATTTGACCATTTTAAATTCAAACAATTTATAGGGATTATTATGTTTTATTTGAAATGAAGTTTGCAATATTTTGAATAGAAAAGCTGATACTATATTGAAATAAAACTCCAAATGAAAACATGCAGTATCATTAAAAGTATCTTTCAAATTATGTATTTTTTTATTTAACAAAAAAATTGCGAATTTGCACACGATTTTCTACAACTTTCGTTAATTCATCTGTTATAAATGAATCCGAGATGTTGTTAGTTAGATAACTACCCATCTAAATGGATGCGAATTTCAGTATGCCATAGAATAAGGTTTATATCCATTAAATATAGTATGATGATTCAAAATAAACGATTGTGAAGATTTAAAATTTAATTTTTCAAGACGATATATCAAAACTTTAAATAAAAAAAAAACTAAATCAACATGTGTATCTATTTTGAAGTGCTGTTCCCAGCTTTTATATCTTTTCGAAACTGCTGGCGAAGCTTAATTTAACTTGGCGCTAACCTCGATGGAAATGTTCCTTTCCCAATCTCAAATGGAGAATGATATGCGCCGTAAACAAAGAAAGCGATATCTAAAAGGAGCGGGTAACGTAACTGGCCGGAAATTAAACGGAAATTTGGTGTTATTTAGCTGAACGGAATTCGGTGCGCTGGGGTAATCTGCAGGAATTACCTGAACCAAAAGAATTTTTTTCAATAAAGGAATGATGTATAGTGACATGCATTTTGTTGAAAGCATTTCCGAAAAAAAATTCTAAATTTATTCGATAAGTAGGTAATAGAACGTATCCTTCAGTTTTTTAATTTAATTTTTTGGAAATTTACTGACCATATTTTAGTTTTAATACTGATAAATTATTATCTGATTATTCATTTTTGTATTTAAATTTTAGATCGAATGCCCAAAACTTAATTTTGAAAAATCATATTTTTATCTATCTATTTATAAATATTTATAGGAACAAATTAAAATTAAATAAAGCATATAAAGAATTTGCAAATGCAATTAAGTAAAGCATTGATTTTATTTATAAATAAAACAAATTATTTTTACGGGGACTTCTATACTAAATGAAATAAAACGTAAAGAAATTACAGAGCATTTAAAGAAGAATAAATCTCAAATATGAAAGAAAAATGTATTAATATACATTCGAACTATTTTTTGTCATGAATTTACAAGTATTTAGAAACAAAACAGGTTTTCATCAGGTGCGAACATGATGTTGCTTTGGTTTGAGATTCTTGAAGCCTCAAAAGTTGTGGGCAACAAATTGGCGATTTATCGTTATTAAGGCTTTAATTTTTCTCTTTTAGAAAAAAAAATTGAAAATAATGCTGATGGTTGCCAATTTGGCTAAATAGAACCGACTCAAGTTACAACTTGATTTTCAAATATTCATTTCCGACTTCTTATGAATTGTATGAATTAATTTAAGTCATTAGCCAGTTTAAACGATTTGAAACAATTTCATGACTATGAGATTACGCATGCAACGATATTTAGAGAACTATGGGTTTTGTTATTTTTATCTCAAACACTCAAACTCAAAAAAATAATCCTTTGCCATGATAATTTTAAAATTTTAATATTAGATTTCTTTTTCCTTTTTTATTTATTAATTCGTTTTAAGTGTAATTCCCAAGTTCAATTTTCAAAACCAAGAACTGATCTCCCCAAACCCAAATATTTTTTTTATCTCCTTCCTCAACTAAGCTCTTCTCCGTGAATTATCAACTTCATAAAAATTCCTGAACTCATACTCCCCACCGAACACTCCCTTTTCCGTTATTATATCGTGTATTGCTATTTTGTGTACTGTATATAAACTTTACCCTCTTTTTCCCTTAATAAATTTTTTCACGTATACCGTTTCAACCGACAGGGAATCCTAGAAATTTCAAGTTGGAAATATACTGTGGCGAAAAAAAAATCAGTTTTCAAAAAAGTTTATTTTTATAAATATATTAAGATTTTAAATGTTTTGTAGCTTATAATTTTTATGCTCAAAATTCAGCAGCATCAACATTAATCTAACTCCTTTTGTAATATAATATATAATTATGCAAGTTACAATTCAATGGAGAAAAAAAACATTTCTAAAAAACTTATTTACATACAATTATCGTTTTACTGGAATGACAAAAAGATCCTGAGCTTATGTTAAGTACGTGAAGCCTTAATTTCAGTGTTTATTTAGCGTCCTCAGCGTATTTTACTTAAAATGTAAAGGAAAATAACAAAGAATTCTATGAAATAACGTGGAGTTAATATGCATAGCAACATTTTTTATTACATTGGTGTCAATTGACGCGACGACAATTGTCACAAAATAATAAATGATTCATTCATTCATTAATTTTCAAGAAACTCGTTTACTTGATGAAAATTTCTGAAGTATTACTTGATTAAACACGTGAAATGCACGACGCCTCGTTCATTTAAGATCCACAACGTATTTTACTAACGATGTAAAAGAATTAGACTGAATTCTGTTAAATAACTCGGAGTTATTACACATATCAACATTTTTCTCGTAATGATGACGGGACGACAATTGACTCCAGATATTAAAGGGTCCGATTATTTCATTAATTTTCAAGGAATTCATTTTCTTGATAAAAAAATCTGAAATATTTGAAAAACACATGCAAAGACCAAAGATGATGGTTTATTTGGCTAGATATCCCGGAGCAAAAGTCATTCATTTCAATATCGTGCCAAATATGCAGAGTTAAAAAACGATGATAAGAAAAATAAGAGAGATACGACATAAAAGATTTAATGTCACAAATCCATAAAAATGCTTCATTGAGTTTATTTTGAATTCCTCAATACAATTTATTATTTCTCCTAAATACAATTTATGCTTGACTTTCTGTACACTATTTGGTTACAATAATAAGATATCAACATATAGTCCCATCCTCCCCTTAAAACACAGTTTTTCATCGAATCTCAATTTAAATGTATAAAAGAAAAATTACCTTATCACCATGAAATATAGAAATTCTGTTTCAAATATCATTGGAAATTAGATTTGTGGCAAGATGAAGAGGATTATTATCATTCAAGTGAAAAATTCAAACAAAGTTTTGTGAAAAGCGGCCGTATTAGATATGCAGATGAAAATCGATGAAAGAAAGCTAGCATAAAGATTGAAATTGATTTATTATATTGAGTAATATATTTCAAAGTTCTTCAATGCTAGTAATAAAAAAAAAGAAAATTTCATTTGAAAATAATGCAGCGTTAAACGTAAAGTCTACAAAAGGGAAGAGAATGATATAAGAATATAAAAAGTATGGTTATTATGGAATAGTTTTTATAAATTATTTATTTCCAGGAATAAATGTAAATGTACTATGTATTACTTTTGTTAAATTCAGAATGCAATATTTAATAGAAGTAAATAAAACCACGAAAAAACCCATTTTTGAAAATCAATGAAAATTTCCTTTTTTAAAAAAATTTGTTTTTTATTCAACAAAGTATGTTCATGCCTTCCAGAAAACAGGAAGAAAGATGTTATCGTTCAATCAAATGCTTCCACTCGTTTTTCGTATAATCGGATAGGTTTAGTTGCTAAAATCAAATACCCTGTCTTTGACCCAAATATAAATACATAAGTAGTACTATGCTGAAAATGATGTCATTTGATTTGTATTTTCACTATCCAGGTCTTTTACAATAGATTTTAAATTTATAGAATGATAGCTTCCAGTGCAAAAAAATGTGTTATGTCTTTAAAAGCGAAATTTAGAGTATCTAATACCTACATCTACTAAACAAAAAAAAAAATCTTAAAATCTGATTTTAGATACCTACGGCAGTTTTTTTCTATAGCTACTTTAGAAAATTTTATGGATTCGTCGTTTTTTCAACTATCTATTCTTCACAAAGATGAGCTATTCACGAATGAAGTACACCTATTTCTCTCTGTCTGCTACGTCCTCGATAGGAACAGGGGGGAATTTAAAAAGGATGGTTTAATTTTCTTAATAGTTGTGTTAGCTCGGTACCATCTAAATTTCTTCTTCCTCTTATACCTAAAGAAAGTGTAGCGTCACGAAATTACTGAATTTATACAGCCTTCTCCACATAAATGTTTCTGGTACTTTTTAATACCCCATTCATAATTTAATTCTAAATAATATTCATTCAATATAACTGGATATTCATTCAAGATACAGATCAGAATGATATTGGATATCCACTCAAGATTCAATTTAGGATGAATGGATATTCATTGAGAATTCAGGATTCAATTTATTCAGCATTTAGTTTAAGATAATTTGATATTCATTGATAATTCAGGATTCAATTTATTCAGCATTCAGTTTAAGATAATTTGATATTCATTGAGAATTCAGGATTCAATTTATTCAGCATTCAGCTCAAAATATTTGGATATTCATTCAGGATACAGCAGAGGATGATTCGAAATTCATTCAAGATTCAATTTAGAATATTTATTCATGATACAATTGAAGATGATTGTATATTAATTCAAGGCATGATTCAGGTTGATTGGATATTGATATAAGATTCAATCCAGGAGATTCATTTATATCAATTTAGAATGACTAGCGATTTAACTCTAGATTCTGTTCCGCACTTTCTTTTTATAATTCGAATGAATGTTATATTAATAATTTTACATAAACTATCAAAAAGCGGCAAAACATTAAATAATCTTCTGAAGAGGACACATTTATCTTTTTCTAAGGATTTAAACAATTGAATTGAATTTTCCATCACAATGAAATTTAATTTCAATTATTACATTAAACATCCAGATACAATCCTTTATAGATCTAGGTAAATTAATAATTTTAGGCAAAGAGCATATGTATACAAAGACACAGTGTTTCTATTGCTGAAGGAGGTAAACATGGATTCATTTTTTTTACCAAGACATTCTATTTTTACCGATATTCAGGAGTAACATAAATAAACGGAGGTAGTACACACAATGAGATGCACTTAAATTTATAGAGGTGCGGATGCAAGAATCTAAATGTTTCTCGTAGAAGACATTGTAGGCTATTAATGAGTAACCATTATTTGGAGCAGCTTTTACGTGGTTTGTGAAATCTATTGATTTATGGGTCTAGCGCCATTTCTCAGTCGTCTTCTGGTCATTCACTTGATTGTAAGCGTCGGCGCCCTAAACAGCACTTTAGCATGCATTGAAAAGTGACGCTCTTTGTAAGTTTCCTAGAGCTTGCAAGATGTTACAGACATTCCCCAGACAATCTAGAGATAGTTCGACTCTACCCATAGTTTGGCTTAATATATTTGAATCAGTACATAAATCTTTCTAATTGTCCAGTAACAATGATCTTTGCATATTATATTGTCCTTTATAATATAATACAATATTTGCATGTATATTGTACCTATTATATTTGCATTGTGCAAATTTTATTCCTCAAATTTTTTGTGATAGTTTTTATGAATGGAATTTCATTTCTTAAAACGTCATTGAAAGCAGAATAAAAAATGTGTGCACTTTCTTGTTTATACGCTTAAGGCTTATTAGTTATTAGTATAACTAATAATTAACTGATTTTAATTATGAAATTATTTGTAGCCCATTTCAAGAAACCTCTATTGAAATTACAACTAAATTTAAAGTAAAAAATGAATTGATTAAACTGAAAATGAATTAGTTAATGTAACCCAAAACATCACCATCGGATCTCATTCAGAATTGTTCTTGTTAAGATATTTAAATATTTATGTTGATAGATCGAAAACTAAAATCATCATGTAGAGATGAAGTATTGAAAGAGAATTCGACCAAATATGAATTGATAAGCTTAACGCTATTCAGAATATCATCATCAAAAGTGCCCGAGTGAACATTCCTAGATTAAAATTTTTTTGACTTTTTCTAACATAAAATATTTTACACTAGTAAAAAAATTAATTCAAATTCTAAAACTAAGAAATATTTTTTTAAAAAAAATATTGATGATATAACTACAGAAAAGCTAATCTAATTGCTCACGTTATGTTTAATATACTTAAAATGTTGTTGCTACCATTGTGAAATTAAAATAACGTTTGTATTACAAATATCATAAATAATTTTATTCCCCACTTCCTCGGTTATTAGTCAATCGAGACAAATTTTTTGTTCATTTATTTAATTCAGAAATATGCAAGTGCTTGGTGAGAGTAATTAAAAAAACATATGAACAGTTATTTTAATATTTATTTATTCTAATAATATTCTTGGCTTCATTCGAAAATATATACAGCACTGTTTGATTTAAGAATCAAATTACGGTGAGATCCATAATGATAGAAATTTAAATTAGGATGGCTATTTAGATTTTAGTTCAGTTTTTTTTAATAGATTCTTCTGAATAATAAGACTATAAATAACTCACTGGATTAAGAATATTCTTTTAAACTCCAGTTATAAAATTTCTATTGAATGGTTTTATTCCTTGAATTTCTGTTTTATTTAGAAGAACCATTTTTAAAAATGCAAAAATAAAGGCTGTAATTTTTATTTTCATACCATTTTGAGAATTCCTTTTAAAGAAAACTTTGAAAGTAGCTTAAATTTTTTTATAGTATTTATCAAATTTTCTTTGTAAATAACCAACACTGTTAATTATACAGTGATGATATAAATATATTTTTGAAATCAAGAAATCATCTTAAACTTTTTTAAATAGAACAGAAAAACTCTAATAGAATTATTTTACAGAAAAGCTTTTATAATTTATCAATCAGCACATCATTATTTTTATATTTGAACAGAATATCAAGATAGGCAGGTGATTACAATAAATAGAAAAAAATTATACTTTTATTTCAATACATTTTTATTTTTATGAATTTGGATTATTTTAAGTTCAAAATATACATATCTAATTTAATTTTATCATCTCACAAAGACTTTGTTAATATGATTATATCAGCAAATAAGCCTTATCATCATTCCAGAAACGTTGTTCATTTTAAAATAAGGATGTTATTTTAAATTTTCATTTACATTTCCAAACAAATTTCTCTTCTGAACATTGAAAATTGAAATAAAAAAAGGACACACTATTTTTCGAATTCAACGGATACAATGGACTGAATTTCATTTAAAAGTCTTACTTGGTTATTTTTTTTATCATTATTTTATTTTATTTTTACTTAACTTAACTAATTTTAACAATCATAACATTCAGGATTGTTAAATTTTGATTTTTTGTTAAATTTTGCTTTAGAAACAAAGTATCGCCTCTAAGCATTAAAAATGTAGAAATTGATTTCTTTGACACAGTTTTTATCAAATCAGATTATTGCATTAGAACATATTTTTTTTATATTTTTGACCTGTAAAAATTATTGAAAGTTTTTCATTTAAATAATTAAATAGAATGTTTAATATAGTTTTAATATTAGCTAATTAAATACGTATAATTTTAGTAACAAACACAATTTTGGTACTTTATACAATATATTGTAACTAGAATGCGACCTTTAAACTTTAGGCAATAAACAGTAGTATATATTTTATAAAAACATTAAAATTGCCGAAGCGTTAGGAATGATGGAATTGAAATATAATGCAGAGAATAAAGAATAATAATAGTATAGTATATTTTTTTAACTATTCAAATTTGCAGCCGTATTAGAATACTTCTTACCCATGTTATTCTTTACTATGTTACCACATAATCCAACTGTATATAAACCTCTTGTACCAGCATTTAGTAATACAAAAGCAAAACTACAAATTACTAAAACGCTGGATCATCGGATTCTTTTAACTCGTAAAATAAGATGAGATATTTCATTATTTCATGACAAGTGAATACGCTTAAATAAGGGAAACCAATATCTTAGCAACATCAAACATATGTTTATTATTATTTATATGAAAAAAATTATTATTTATATGGAACACAAAAATGACGTCACGTGTTTAACAAAGTAGTCGTTGAAGTTTTTTAGGATAATAAAATCTGGAGCCGAGTTGCGTCCAAGTTTGCTCGCGTACGCAACAAAACCTATCATTTATATTTATAACAGTAATAATAAAATGATTATATAAAATTATAAGGCAATCAATAAATAATCATAGAAGGTCTGAAAAAATATAAATTTCATAAAAAGAATAATTTGGATATAATATTTTGAATGTTAGTTCTTAGGTTTTTAGTTTAATTTAAATTTTATTAGCCTTTCATTTTGAAAATGGATAAAATTATTTTGAATCGTGTTTAAAATCGAGAATCGATTTGCAAGCCAAAATAATAAGAACGAAAAACTTCAAATTTAGAATTATTTAAAATATGTTTTACGATAAATTAGGTTTGTAAAAATGAGTAAAATTAAATATGATTCCTTATTTAAAAAAAGGATCTAATATTCCTCTTTTTATAGTTTAAAAGAGGAAACCACATGCCAAACTATAAATTTATAAGACAGTTCTCAAATAAACTCAGACTTAATCAAAAAATTATATGGAAGTCATTACTTTATCCTTTATTTATAGCGCTGCTCGTTATTTAAATTTCAGTTCATTTAGAAGCTTTTATTTTCTCGTATATGAGAAATTCAAAATCGCTTTCTCTTCTTTATGAGAAAGCTGTTTTTATTTTCTCGTATACTGAAAGTAAAACTGCTATGTTGTTTAAAGATAATATTTTTTCCATACGAAATATAATGAAAGTATTGTAATCATTAAAAAAAATTGAACCTGAGATTTATACGAATCTCCATATTTCATACCTTCGTATGAATTCGAAAAACACATTTTTGACATTAAATATGTATGTGAAAAAGATAACTCTAAACCTCTTTAAGGTAAACGGATCACGTATTCCTATTTTTTACACCAAATTTACATATTTATACGAAATTTCATCAAAACATCCAATGGAAACCTATCTGCCCGACTATTCGAGGATAAGTTAACGCGATAACTACAAAACAAAGAGAGCTAGATAAATAAAATTCGGTTTACAAATTTAATATTTATGTTACGTATTAACAACCAGGTATCAAATATGTATTAGTCCGCCCTTTCGGAAGCATATAAATGCGATAATTCAAAACTGATTTTATTCAAACACTTCAAATTTGGTATGTTGTTTTGTGACTATAATTGTAGTTCTCGGACAAATTTTGGTTTTAATCTGTCGAGAAAAAACTCGCTTGAATTACAAATTTTACTTTCGGGTACCATTAATCGCAGGAAAGCATACTATTAATCGTCAAACACCGATTAAATGCAATAATTCAAAAACGCTCCTATGAAAATGCGCCAAATTTGGTTTGTTATTTTGTGACTACAATTGTAGTTTTCGAACAAATTTTGGTTTTAATCAATTGAAAAAAAAAAAAACTTGCTTAAAACACACATTTTATTTTTGGGTACTATTAATCGCAGGAAAACCATTATTCATCAACTCCTTGCCAAGGATCTTTGATAGATTCAATAAAAATATTAAATTCATGCCTAAATTTAATATTTTGTCATTACTATATAATGCGTTCTCTGCTTTCTAAAGGTGAAAGGTCTTTCTTAAAATTTTCGGTGGAATGTTGTGGGGGAGGTCAACTTTCTCAGAGAGTATAGGAGCAAGTTTTAAGAAGACCACTTCCTCTGTTTGCTTTTTTTTTATTGCAACTAATAAAATATTATTATTGACAGTTAGTAACAGAAAAATATTTGAAGTAAATATTGTATGACCCTCTAAACTGCAAAGAGCTGTATAATCGATAATGAATAATAAAATTTTAAAGTCATGAAGACCAATAAGATTAGAAATATAATTTTGATTAGAACTTTGAGCTAATTCCATCTTTAACTTTCTGCACTTGGGAAAGTAACTCGATTCCTAATTATTCATGTAGTACAAATATTTGTTTATTGTTCTGAAAAATATAGACACATAACTGTGTTAAGCTGAATTTCTTTAAAAAATTAATCTACATCTTTTTACCTATATGTATATTTTTAACAATCAAAACTGTAAGATAAATAAACTAATAAAAGGATACGCCATTTTGATGGAAGAGTGAGAGTCACCATCTGAATGCAAAGGTTTAAAAGTTTCGGTAATTATAGTTTTTGTAAAAAGTTAAATTATATCCTTGAGAAACCAGCATTCAAAGCTGTAGAATAGAAAAACATAACCGCCTTCGAAATGCTATGAAACCTCGCAAAAGAAGATCTTATAATCTCAAGAATAGAACGAATAATCTTACAGAAAAAAAATAAAACGGAAAGTACCCCTCACTAAAAGGAATACATTTTGTCTCTTACGTAATATTATTTGCAAATAACATTTCCTAATTTCAAAATAAATTATAAACAGAATAAGATATTTCATATATATTTTGAAAAATCCAAGATCTACTCCTCGTAAAACAGCTATGCATCTTTCGACCATGTACTCACCGGCTGCTCAAATTTTATTTCAAAAGAATAAAATTGACGAAATATTTCCTATAAGTTCGGGTCTTCTCGCAAAAATGATGGCATTTTGAATAGATTTTACAACGGTAGTTCCGCAACTGGGAATAGAGAGGAGCTTCTGCAACAAGCTTTATTGTTCATGGAATGCAAGAAAATACTCTTTCAGCAAATTCAGGAAGACTTTATACGGTAGACGTGCCTCCAAGGAGAATAAAGCTTTTATTTTTAGCAAATTTTACGCCGAATGAATATTGTTTACGTAGGTAGATATGAATAGTCAAGTGATCTCGCCAACTCAAGTTTTAAACGTCACTATCCCATATGTCAGCATTATGCGATGGAATATCGCATTTGATTCTGCTTTACAAGTTACATTCTTTTTTTTTATTTTTAGGTATTTTTTATTGTAAGAAGCAGTATCTGATTATTCTTTTTTTACTATATAAATATTCGCCAACGAAAGTTTAATATTTATTTTTCAGTCTCTTATTTAGTTTTTTTTTGGTGCTTACGTAATAGACCATCAATTTTTATAGCCAAATTTGATGACGTCACCAATGAGTTACTAAACCGTTGGTGTCGACGGTCTAATACGTAAGTACCGTTTTTTTTTTATTTATAACAGTGAAAATAAGCTTTAAGGGAACATTGGACTTTATTAGATTGATTGGGAACTATTCGGTTGGGGTTATGATTTTTAATACATAGATATTAAAATATAAATACATCAAATTTCTTTAAAAAATATTTTAGGAGAAACATATATTTTTGCAAGTTTAATAAAATATAATTTTCGAGAATTTCAAAATATTCCAGGCGACTTAATTTCTTTTTCTGCTATGTTTCTCTTTATCTAATGTACATTTATTTGGAACAGATGTTTGCGATTTCGTAATTCCATAATTAAATGCTATTTTTTAAAGAATTATTGGTAAAACATTTATTGAATTTTTTAATAAGAATTTTGTGTTTTCCTGGACTAAAACTGACTTTTAACGATCTAAAAAATCTCAAAACATAAAATGTATATTTTAGTTTTTTTAAAAATGTTTGGCGGAAATCTTGATTATCAAATTCATTGAGTTTCTTTAAAAATTAAAACACCTGGAATATTTTAACGATATTTATATATAATTACAATATCGTTTTGAGAATTCATTAAAGAGTAATTTTTTCTTCTTAGTTCTTCAAATATCAATTCTTTAAATATAAATGAACAATCCCTTCTATAAAACTATTTTAAATGGATATAAACATATATTTATATTGAAAAGATAAAAATGAAATTACACATTTTCATCCATTTTTGCTTATTTTAAAATCCACTGTCCCCTTAATAATCACAATTTTTTAACATTGGTCTATTCATAGCGTGTTACAAAAATATATTCTAATAAAGCTAGTTTCAAAGAAATTTTGCATTTAAATATTTTTTATTATTATAAAAGGTAGTGTTTTATAAGTTATTAATTCATTTTATATACATATTTCCATTTCTCAATTCACCAATGGCAAACATTTCTTGCAATTACTATTTCCTTTTCTGTTGGAAGTTTCAGAGAAATAAATTTAATGTGAATTATTATTTGAAAGCATGTTTTAACTTGGTAAATTTTGTTGAATGTTGTTCATACTTTAAAAATATTTTTTTTTAAAAAATAAAGAACCATTTCCTGAGCACCTCCGCAAACGATTGATTCCTTCAATTTGTATTTTATTTTATACTCCATGATAATAGTCATTACCATTAATATTCACTAAACCCATTCATTTTTCAAAAGATATCGCAAAATGTTTGATTTGAGTCCCCCAGCCTCTCTGGTTAGGCCGATTTCTTCACTTAATTTTGCCATTTTGTAAGCATATTTAATCTTTCAGTATAGTCTTTGTTTCTTGAGGCAAGAGGACTTTAAATTTGATGTAATAAAATGTAGGTCATGAAAGACGGTTAGATTCACAAAATTAATGTTCTGGATACATTTTGTTTTATAATGAGAATTTTCATTTATTTTGAACTTTAATCTTTCTTTCTTAATTAAAGTCTTTAAAGTCTTAATTTAAAATCCAAAAGATATTTTGAATATTGTGGAATTTGAGATATTCTTTCTGTATTAATGGAACAACACACATTACACACGTCGAAAAAATCTAATTAAATTAATCTATGAAATGAAATTTAATTTTAGAAAATGTAAAAATAGACATAGCAAACCCAAAAACTTATAGCAAACATAGAAAATACAAAAAAATTCAAAGTTAAAAAAAAGAACCTCTACGAGAGATTATGAAGCAATTAAAAATAAATTATAAAGTTTCAAATTAATAAATGTGAAGCATATCAGGTTGCAAATGTGTATAAAATAAGGAGCAAAATGGAATTTTAATTAACTTTCTGTTGCTTTTATTGGCAAAGAAAGATTAAAAAGGTTATTAATGGAAAAATTCATGTTTAGACAAAGTAATGAACTATTAAAAGTAAATAAAGAATAATTATATATATATATATATTATTAATATATATATATATATATATATATATTCAAGAAGGGCTATAAAGCTATGGTTTTCCAGTATTAAAATTTTATTCAAGCTTCTTGATATCATTTCTGCATGAGTTTAAATTTTTTACTTCGGAAATTTTCTTCACATTAGAATGCTCAGGTAATTAAACAAATCTTATGTATCTAACTTTATTATATTCTTTACATTTTCCCATGAAGTTTATTTTATGATAACATTCTTATTTTAATCACTTCTATAAAAGTTTGAATTACATTCCTTGACAATAGCTTTTATTTTTTAAATAATTTTAGAAATATGAGTTGGCATTTTATTAAACATTCATTGAAAGTCTTCGAATCATTGCTTCTTTTTTTAAACGATTTTTGAACATGATTTTTCTTATAGTGGAGGTATGAGCTCATATTACATTTCAAAAATTAAATAAAGAAATTAATCCACAAAGGATGACACACACACAATTTTTTATTTATATATATATATATATATATATATATATATATATATATATATATATATATATATATATATATATACCATTTTGAAGAGATATAATAACTCGTATTTCTCTTCTGCAAGGACATGAAAGCTTTTTCAGAATATTTTACTGATTGCTCCAAAGCACTATATTTGACTAATATTAAAAATCTTTTTAAGATAGAATGCTTGAAAAGGCATTCAAGCGTTTCTTCCTTACGAATGTCACTCTGAATAATTTTTCTTTTCCTGGTTATATATGAGTAGTCGGGAGACGTTGCCAGATTTATTTACTATCTGGTCCTTGAATAGAAAGATTTGTAGTCTCCTAGTAGCTCCAGGTCTACAATGGATAATTTGTTTACATTCTTTTCATGCATCCGATGCATCTTACATGTATGCAAATATTTGTATGGCCATCTTTGTATAAAAGAATAAAATTTACCTCACCTTTTATTAATGTTTCTAACGATATCAAATGTCATTCCATGCCGATATTGATTCTCTTATATGAGGGATGTATTAAAAAATTGTGATAATAATTTCGTTTATAATCTCAATATATAATTTCAAGGACGCCTTCAATTTAATTTGCTTTATTAACCGACCTAAATTTGGTTCTCCATTCACAGAAATATTCTATTTAGTATAACTGTCTGTTCTCTTGATTATATTTTAGAAAATACATTTTAAAATTTCAAGGAAAATGTCACATTACTTTGTTACGGGAGATACTTTTTAAAACTTTAATTCAGTTTTCTATTCACAAGAATATTAGATTCAGCATGACTGTTGGTTCTCATGGTTTTGTTTTAGAAATAAAAACTGTAATTTCAAGGTCACCTTCAATTTAATTTGATCTATTTGCATGACTCTTGGATTTAATATGACTGTCTTTTTTTCTGATTATGTTGTGGAAAATACGTTTTAATTAATAGATCAGTCTGAAGTTCTTAAAAAGGAGTTTTTATAAGATATCACCACTTTTGAGATCTATGAATATAAAAGAGTGCAATTTTCTTTTTTAAAAAACTTTTACATATATATACATATATAATTATAACTGTTTTCAAAAACTTTTAATTTTGTCATTCATTTTTTATTACTTTCAAGAACGAAAAATCAAAATTTTGACGTTGAACTACAAAGGATAAGACGAATTACGTAACATAAATGTTTAAAGTTAATTAAAGCAATATTTAAATCTTATTGAAACGAGTAACTGTCATTTCGAATTTTCAAAATGTTTATAATATCAAACAAGCTTTCTTTAAATTTTGCTTAAAGGCTTACTTAACTTATACATTTATTAGAACTACTTAGCTTTAAATACATTTTTACATACATTTAAATACGCATTTACTTTTTATACATTTTTATTATTTCAACCTGGAATATTATAAAAACTATTATACATTATTTCGACTTCTCTTTCCAATTTTTTTGTTCTATACCAAGATATTTTCTATCGATCTTTCCGACTATTCAATCAATGAAAACTCATTTTATTTCAAAGCTCAGAATTCACAATATAGGTTTTCAGAAGAAGATTTCTTTGTATTCATAGAGAATGCCATTTTGAAGAGATTTGACAACGAAAGTTTCGCAACTGGGAATATAGGAAAACTGCTTCACAGATTTTCTCGCCAAGCAAGCAAATACTTCTTAGAGGAAATATAAGAAGTTTTTGTGCAATAGATGTGACTCAAAAGTCAGAAAGACGTTTCTTCTTAGCAAATTTTACAATGAATGAATAATGTTTACTTAGGTACATAAGAATAGTAAAGTGAGATCGCCAAACTTAGTTTAAATATCAATATTCCATAAGTCAATATTATGCAATGAAATATCGCAATTGCTTTTGCTTTAAAAGATCTGGCTTTTTCGTACATTCTTATTGATGGCATATGTGATTTGTAAAAGTCTTATACTTTTTATAACATTTTTTGAAAGTGTTAAATTTTGAATATGCTTCTAAATTAAATTGTAAATCACAAATTATGTTAAAAAATTAATTCGAATTATTTTTAAAGAATTAATTATTTTTAATTGTACATATATTCTTATTTATTGATGTATCCTTTTTTAATACAAAAAAATAGATTATAAACACGTTACATGGCCTCAAGATGTATGTTTGAGAAATGCATCATTATGCTACAAATATTTGCACGGATTATTTTGAAGGATTTTTATAATGCAAATGATGCTTCCAGAATAATCTAAATATTTCACTTAATTACTTTTACATCTTGATTTTTTAATGATAATATTGGTTTTTATAAAATCAATATATTAAATTTACTACTTTTCTGACATAATTTGGTGATTTTTCAGAAGATACATTCTGGTATTTTGATTCGATTTAAGTACAGTGCATAGAACTGACATATATTCATAGTTTATTTCACATTAGTCATTATTAAAAAGTTAATTTTTCAGCTTGGAGGACAAGCTAAATGCTTAAATATCAAAAATATGACCCGGCTAAATTAAAGGTACAAAACTTAATTTTGCATAACCATTAATACAACTATGATACAAACTTTTTGAAGATAAACTTTTTCATTATATTAAGTAGTAAAATTTTATGAATTCTTAATAAAACATAAGCATATGATATCTTTATTATTATTTTATATAATGTAATACAATATGTGTTATATTTCTGATTTCATATTATGTTCACACATCTTGTCACATTAATTATTTCAATAGTGCTTATTATATAAGACCAAAAATAAAATACAACAATTCTATAAGCCTTAATCCTATTATAATTTAAAATTATTTTAAGAATAGTAAATTTCATTTGGTTCTACTTAGGTTTTGTTTGTATTATA
>JAOUZG010038391.1:1871905-1961293 GCA_026289955.1 Argiope argentata | reverse complement strand
TATATATATATATATATATATATATATATATATATATATATATATCTTTAAATGAAAAATGTTTGAGATACAGTTGTGAATACTTGGATTATAAATTTCTGAGTGAATTTGCATTTTAGTGTATGTAATGACAAGAGTATGTTACAATTTTTAAAGACAGCACATATCTAGAAAAATCGCATTACTCAGACTTTTCTTAAGAAATATCTATATAAAATTAAATTAAAACACAACTATTGACCTTCCTTATACTAAGCAACCTTGTCTTATTCCTATCTTTAAAACAACAATAAGCCCAACGGTAGCGGTGAATTTCGCCAATCGTTTTCGCAACGTCACCAATGATGTCCAAACATCACTGAGTATTTGTTTCATGTTCATAATAAAAGAAATTGATTTCGTGATTGTATATTATCTATTAAAACGAATTAATATTAATCTGAAAGGTTCTAAAAATGTTGCTAGATTCTGAAATATTAATGAAGGAGTTCTTATAAAAAATCATTTAGCGAATTTTATATTAAATAATGAGCTAATTGCTTTCAAAAAAATTCAAACTTCACTTCTTAGTAAGGGAGCTTGTTGCAATTGACAAGTAAATATTCTTGTTTAATTTGGAAGATAAAATAACATCCTGCGCATTTACTAAAACTATTCATGATCCGAAGTCTAACTTGAATTCAGTTAACAAAATAAATTGAACAGAAATAGTAAAGTTTATATTCTCTAGCTAACAATTCCTCGGGCAACCACACTCTTCGTTCATCAAATGTAGTTTCAAAAGTTTTCAATTTCCTTTAAAACCGCAAGTGAACATTTTAAAATGAAAATGCTATTAATAAAATATATATGAAATGTTAATTTTTTTTTAAATTTAGTAAGCGAAACTTCATTCTTATTTGCTATTTATCCAAATAATAAATTATTACCGTTACTACCATCAATCGTTGTTTCTGGGACTATTTTTGTCACGTAATTAGTCTCCCCAGGTCTTGAATAGTATGTTCAAATTTGTAATCTTTACCCTTACTAGTTCACTGTAAAATCTGAGCTCAGTAGTTTTTCTTAATTTTGATCACCTTATATATAATTCGTCAAATCATTCACATCGCTTTTCTGATTGAAACTATAAAACTTTCTTTAATGACAACAGAGGATAGTTCGAATATTATTCATCAACATTATACTATTCAGAAACATATAAAATTTATGAATATTCTAAGATTTAATAGTTACAGAATGCTATATTAACTCTTCAAGATTGAATTCAAACAATTTTTAAAATTCAGTGCACACACAAGTTCCTGCATAATTCGCTGTACTTTGAAAGACCAATGAGAAATCTCTCCTTTGCCCAAGAAATTTTACATTTTTCAGTCATTCAACCGATGAATACTCATATTTTATTTCAAACTGAAGAAAGAATTCTCTGAAGAAATTCAGCCTTTTCCGAGAAAAAGCTCCACTTTGAATAGATTCGACAATGCAAGTTTTCACAACTGGGAATACAGGAAAGCTTCGACAATGTTCTTTACTGTGCATATAGTTCGAGGAAACCTTCTTTTCATAAATATGAAAAGAATGCACATTAGACACGCCTCCAAGGACGGCAGGGCATTTGTTTATTCTTTGCAAATTTTACGTTGTATGAGTATAGTTCTTATGGGTATATATGAATAGTCAATTGATATCCTCCAAATTCGTTTTAATGTCTATATCAAATGCATCAGCAATGTATTTTTGAAAATCCAAGCTATTTCTTTGGAAAAGAAGCTATATCTCTTTCTCTTTTTACTTACTTGTGCTTGAAGTATGGAGAAAATATTATAATCACAAGAAAAAAATGCAATCGAAATTATGGAGAATTTCTACGTTTTACACCAATCTCAGTTTGAAAGCCATATTTTTGGCATCAAATCTGTGTACTTGAGATAAAGATAACTAAAAAGGCTTTGAGCTAGATGGATTATATTCCATATAAGGTCTTTACAACATGTTAGTAGATATCTATCCAATTTTAAATAAATATATTCAGAGGAGGTTTGCCTGTTTGGCTGACTCTTCGAATGTAAGTTATAACGAAAACTAGAAAATAAAGAGAATTACATGGTTGAAATTCAGTACGTAAATTTAGCATTTATAGGGAGGATCACTTATCAAATTTTGTGGTATATCCTGCAAAGTATTGATCATACGTTGGTCTATATTTTCAAAAGCATTTAAACATGTTAACTCAAAATCACAATGATTAAATGTGATGCAATGACTACAGTTGTAGTTATGTTTTATACAACAGTTATATTTGAGTAAACGCCTTTAAAAACCAACATCAATTTTCATATTAAATATTTAACTACTAACCATATGGCAAGGATAAATAAAAAAAACTTACCATCACATGATATATTTAGCAAAAATACTCAATTACCCGAAAGGTTATTATTTCATAACTAATGTACACCGATACAATGCAAGGCGTTGTCTGCCTTACCCTCCCCCCATTTTTTTTCGTGGATTTAAGGGGATGATGCCATTATTAGTGAATATGCGACATAGCTTTTGGGTGACTATTTTGCTGGTTTCTAACAAGGATACTTGAATAAAAGAATTTATATTTTCATGCTTTGATTATTACAAATAATATTTACATTTAAATCATTTCAAATATTTCAATATAATGAAATTATTTCAAAAAATATGAACATTATTGGAAATAATATTTATACTGTCCTCAACTTATGTAAACTTTCCCATATCAAATCAAAGGCGTAATGGTGAGGAACAAGTATACACAAATGTCATAAAAATTTATTTGAATTTTTTATCTATACTACTTGTGTACAAATATGTTTTATGTGATTAATTATAAATGTATATGTTCAGTCAATGATTATCTAATTAAATAACAGAAACCTTAAATTGATAAAAGGCCCTATTTTAGGCACGCTGTTTTCAAATATGAATTTTATAAACAAAACATTCCATTAGAGATGTTGGTATCTTATTCTTTAAAACACACTCGAATATATAAAAAAATATTTCGTTAGAATCTATAAAATATTTGCACTTTTCAACTCATAAAGAGTTAAGGCATGTCAAAAGTAATACAGTAATAATAGACAAAAAAAACCAAATGCTTTTGCTATATCTTCAGAAAACGACTATATTTCAAATATTTAAAATAAAGCTGGTTTCTCTCTTTCTTTCCTTTTTAATTGCTTTAATTATCTATATAATTTTATTTATAACAAATGCAATTTGTTAAAAATAGCATCTTGATGTATGGATCAGAATTGTGTCAATTTCCCATAGCATTTTAATTCATAGCAATTTGAAAATTATATAAGTAATTGTACTTTTTAAATTGTTATTCAATATTTTGTTATTACTTATGAATAGCTATTTCAAAAATTTCAGACAGAAAAATTTAAAAATATATTTTTTACAACAAAAACTAAATTATATTTTCATTTATGCTGACAGTAGGGAATGTTTTAACTAACTAATGAGGAAACTAATTCGATGAAACTCCCCTAACAAACTTTCCTTTTTTTTTAAAGAATTAATGCTGATTTACACTTTTCAACTTGCTTTCCTACGGCAGTTATAAAATTGCTAATATAAAACATTCGGCAAATAAAAAATAGGGAAAAGCTACGATTTTATTTCATATAAAAGCAGCACTAAAATATCAATAAGTATTTACATTGTATTTTCTAGATATAAATAAAACATTTATACTAAAATTTAACTCACTTTTTTCTCAACTATTGCATTAAACGTGCCCATTTTTATCAAAACAACCTGCATTCATTCCAAGGAGCCCACAAAATGAAAATAATTTAATAAATATATTTGCTACTAAAATACCTTATAGCTTTAACGTTATATTTAGCTTAAAACTAAATATAACGTTATAACGCTATATTTAATAACGTTATATTCAAATAACGCTGGCATATAAGTAAGCAGACTCAGGTTGATTTTCAAATCAATTGAATAAAAAAACTTCATTTAATTTTATAAACAAACGTTCATACGTGGATAAATATTTGGTCATGAATTCTAAAGTAGTTTCTCTACTTTGAATTGAAAAAAGATAAATATATCTTTTTTTCTTAAATTTTAAGTCGCATATTATTTTGAAAACACCAATTTTCCTTATATAAGGAGAAATAAAAAAACGAAAACCAATTTAAAAGCTTCGAAATTTAGAATCCTTTTAAATCAAGAATTTGCGTTATGAATTAAAATTGAATCTAGCATTAATTAGCATGATAAAAGTATTTAAACTCAAATAATAAACCCTCTAAACTCGGTAAAATAATCCGATGCATAATTATATATTTAATACTCAAACTTGTTGATTATTCTGAAAACTAAATATCTATATCATTGCTTTAGCTTCCCTGAAAAACTATCTATATCTTTTTACCATTTTGTAATCGTTTTTAGCAATCAAAATTTAAAATAAATAAAACGTCAAATTGACGCCCCGCCTTGAATGGTGAGTGAGAGGCACCATCCGACTGCAAAAGGGTTAAAAATATTTCACTTCAGTTTTTGTACACGAATATAATTCTTGAAAATTTACCAATTGAAATAATTTATAAATTGCGAACTCGTAACCCTCATTAAAGCTTATTTTGTTCCGAAAAGCTGCAGTTTTGAGATTTATGAGGAGGCTGCTGAAACTAAAAATTGCTCACCATTAATAAGCCAGCAACCATGACCTTTCTCATAATTTTAACTAATATACTGTCCATTTACGATCTCTGCCTTCCTCCGTATAAGAGCAAAGTGGCGCAATAAATATCCACTCTATTTGTCAAAACAAATTTATCGCTGCTATTAATTACTTGATTCATTACGGATAAACCTAATAGTTATTCTATTGTTACTGCTCACTGTTTGTTCCCGAAAACCAATAAACTTTGTAATATTGCATTTGAGCATCTATTAGAATCAATTCTGTGTTAGTTTTTATTATTTTCACGATGCTTTTTGCACTAATTCAAAGACAGAAAATTGCTTTTCCGAATGAGAAAGTCTATTAGAAAAAATGTTAAATAAGATGGTATTTATCTCTAAAAATAAAACAGAGAAATGAATTATTTTATCTGATGCAATTTTCATCGGATATATAGAATTTATAATAATACGAATTTGTTAGTATTAGATTTAATCCAGCTTACTAACTCATAAATATTATGTTGTCTATTAAAATAACAGTGCCATCTTTCGATAGGAAATCGAACTTTACTTCTAAGAGAAAAATGTTTTATAAAGTATACTTATAACAGCACTTTACGATGGAACCTAATAGTTACTCTATTGTTATTGCTTGTTTTTTTCTGAAATGGAATAAACTTTGTAATATTGCATTTAAGCCTTTATAAGAATCACTTCTGTAGAAGCTTTTAGTATCTCCATGATGCCTTTTTCCACTAATTCAGAGAAAGAAAGTTGCTTTTCGGAATTAGAAAGACAAATGCCTGTTAAATAATTGTTAAATAAAAATTTATTCATTGCAGAAACCAAAACAAAGAAATTACTCATACTTTATCTGATGTAATTTCTATCGGATATAGAGTATTTACAGTAGCATGGATTTGTCAGTATTAGACTTAATCCTGGTTACCCAATCAAAAATATTGTATTGTCTACTAAAATAACAGTACCATCTTTAGATGAGAAATGGGACTCTTCTTCTAAGGAATAAAATAATTTAAAAAGGGATACTTTTGACTTCGCTTAAAAGAACTTTTTATTTCATATCTTTTCCACGATATTTTTAGGAAAAAACTATTAAAAAAAGAATTTAAGAAGCTAGAAGATTGCAAAGATAAAAATTAACTCTAAAATATATAAATATATATTTTCTATGAAAGGTTTAACGATTCTTAGAAGACATATCATTTGTTTTGCTTTGAATTTTGATTTTGAAATAATTCTCATATTTAAAAGCACCCAATGAAGTTGAAATCTGTTTTCTATTTCTTCAGCAAAATAAAATAAGCTTATCACATGTTTATTAAAATGTTATGTAGAATATATCTCAATTTTAAGATAATTACAAAATTGATGTCACTATTTTTTTTATAATTTCATAAAATATTATTACAGAAAACCATCGACGAGGTTGTTTTAATATAAATGAAAAATAATTTTAAAAGTTTTCTTTTTTTGTAAACATTAATTATATTTATATAAAAGGGAAAAATATAAAAATACTTTGTACTCTTGGAGAGATCAAACAATTTTTTAATTCACATTTTTCTAGTAAATATTGCCCAACATTTCAATGATTAATCTTTTGCAGCCGGATGTCTTCATTCAAGACAGTGCATCATTTTGACATCTTATTAGTTTATATATTTATTGACATTTAAATTGTAAAAATACCTACATAATGTTAAAATGAGCCAGATTCATTATTCAGGAAAACTCAACTTAAAACAGTAGCGTGCATTTATTTTTAAGTCCATGTATTAAGTGAGTAATTATGTATGGGATTATCTTTCCGACTGTAAAGAGTTAATTAGTTGCATTTCATGAATAAAAAAGTATATTTTTATATATAGAAAATATATTATTTTTAGGTTTGCAGTTTATTTCCAATAAAATTCTTAGATATTTTAAATCGCTTAGATTACTTGCTTCCTAATTGCCCTTTTCATTGTTTGTAAAATTTTAAATCATTATTTTAATTTTTTTTATTTCTTTATATTTTTAGATGTTATAAAAATATAGTAGTTTTTGGTGGTCTTTTAAAATTATATATTAATGATTATTTTTAGAACTTTAGATATCAGATACGATTTATTATACTATAAAGTATACATATAAATTGAGTAATAATAATGTCCTTATATTTATTTACAGAAAACCATTGGGGAATTACTCAGCCTTCGCAAAGTCAGGGGTAGTTAAAAGATCATCTTCAGAGCAACAAGGGATAGGGGGTGAAAGTTAAGCTTGAAGGGCCAACATCGATATACCCTTCCGACAGGAGAAATGTCCCGACATTGGATTAGAAGTAACTCAAGCATACAAAAATGACATAAGAACGGGGGAAACAGAAAACAATCACTTAATCCTTTAAAAAGACATTTTGTAAAGTCGTATATTAAAACATTTTTAGAATTGATATTAGCTCAAGAAAAGTGATTCATTTAACTTGTTAGATAAATTTGATTAATTGATTTAGTTAATTAATAATTTAGCGAAAAATCAAAAGACACCATTTTGTGTGAGATAAGAAATTGAAACATCTAAGTTTCTGTCACGTTGAAAATTTTTGTCAGAACATATCCTTACCCACATAAATTCATTGAAGTATTAATGAAATTCGTGGGAAGTTTACTTTCCATGGTCCTAAAAAGGGTTAACTGAAATCTTATCCCCATATGTGAAGTAATTTCGATAAAGGCGGATTTTTATTTAAATATTTAAAAAATCTTAGCTCAAACTTCATCCAATAATTATTGTTTCTTTAAAAAAATATCCGCAATTTTTAGCGAAATGACAAAAAGGGGTGTTAGAGACTACCTTATTCTTCCTTCTAAAGATATTTTATCAGGGGTACCATTTATATTTCAGAGATGCTTGCGGTGTTCTCCATGATTAGAGATTACAAGATTACTCGCATTTTTACACAAAAATGTACATTTAGATTTATATCCTTTTCTGTAGAGTGCATAAAGAAGAAGAAAATTAAAGATTAATATGATTTCGAAATCATTCTTTGTCATTGATTCCTCTCTCATAAGCAGACAACATTTTTCTTCACTGGAGCTATTTTCCATTTATAAAAACAGTTGAAAAATAAAACGATGAGAAAATAAAAAGTTGCTTTTTTATATGCATTTACAGTAGAAAGTTGCTAGTTAGTAACTGAATTATACCTACTATATTAATAAATGATTGATCGAAAATGAAATGGGCTTAATTATATTGGAACAGTGAGAGGTATAGCGTCAAAATAAAATGTAATTATTTTAATTTGCTGGACTTAAAAGAAATTTCACTTGAAAAAAAAAACATTTTGAAGAAATTTCAGAAATTTAATGGTGTATTATTTATCACTTATTTTTTGAAATCATCAATAGAAATTTAACATTTTTATATTACAACATAAAGTTTATAAATAAAAATTCGAAAATATATACTAAAAGACATTACATTTCCCTTCTTTATACCTCTACCTAATTTTTTAGTTGTAGATAATTAGATTTATTTTAAGTGTAAATTTTAAAGTCCTTTTTTTCTTTTGGAAATTGTTTATTGTTTCCTAAGCCTCTCTTTATAATATGTTACGAAATGATAAGTTGAGATCCAAGGAAATATCATTATAGTAAAAAAATGACATTTTAAACTTTTTATTTTGTAAATTTCTTTTGAAGCCGAAAAACATTGAAAAAAGTACGAGATCTTATTTTGTTCTTAAAAACATTTCAAGAAATTCAAACTCGGTTAGGATAAGTATTTTAAAATGCAATGATGTAGAAAGAGATTCAATTATTTATGTATCTTTCATTAATTCATTTTTCCAATTTTTACATAAATTTTTTTTTGAAACTCGTCCATATGAAAACATTTAAAGATTTTATCTAGAATAGGCTCTTCATTTTACTAGTAAATCTACTTTAATATCAGGTTGACGGGTTGTTAGAGGGTTACACTTATCTACTTAGACATTATTATTATAAGTACTGTGATTGAGCAGCATGTATTTGCAAACTTCTATCAATCAAGATGTTTATATGTAGGATAACTATTAATGTTTCATAACTTAATGAATCTGTTTCCCATTTAATAAATAATACTACTCATCTTTCTGAATATGAATACTATCTTCTTTAGAATATTTCCTAACAAAGATGAAAGATTAATACTCGCTGAGTTACAACAGCAACAACATTCGTTGCCACTCATTAATCTGTCGTTGGCAGCCGATAGTTTTCCTCTTTGGAACATTGGAACAATCCTTTGCGTGTTCGAAAAGTTTCTGAAAAAAAAATTCTGATCGAATGATCGCCATTTTAAAGGGACATCTCTAGAAGAAAACATTCCTTTCCTCAATTACAGTCTATGCACTTTAAAAAATGAAGTTGTAGGGGGCAAAAGAATATAAGAAAAAAAGAACTATTTGAAGGGGGAAAACTTGAATGGATAAAGTTTCTTGGAATGCAAACGATCTTAAGTCGGTTTATTCTGATGTTCTGTAAAGGACCCTGGTGCGAATTAAGTTCGTTTTATCGTCTTCTTGTTTTGCATATCGATGTTGGGATTTTGTATCCAACCTCGGAAAGCAATTTGCTTTTCTTTCATTTCACGTTATGTTCTCTTACTTTGTTAAACGTTTCATATAAAAAATAGGAAATGGGAGCCAGAGAAAGTGGTTCAAAGGGGCCTCGAAGAAAATCGCCCATAATAGCTTTCTGATACTTCAAAAAGTAATTCTTTTTACGAAACTTTTTAGTAAGAGTATTTATGCTAAAATTTTCTTCTGTTTTAAAGTAGTAGCAATAACTCCTGGTAAATTTCTAATATCCCTTGAAACTAATAAATCGTTTTAGAAAGATCTGCATATAATGATTAGAATTATTTCAAAATCCTTAAAAAACCTATTCAATTCTATTTTAAATACAGTTCCAGAATTTCGTCATGATTTTACATTCATTTAATGGCTAATGAAAAGGGTTAAGAACATGTAGGGAAATGTAGAGGATGTATATGCTTCTGGAAATGAAATTATATAAATGTAACTACTTTGTATTTTTAATTAAAGGTTTTACCTAATAAGTTATTCTTAGAACGACCCTGTTTTAGATGTAAATGTTGTTCATTGTACTGCCTTTAGGCTGCAGAGCAGAAATGCTTTATCAATACAGAAACGTTCATATTACATGGAAATCCTCTCCAATCTGTTAATAATTTCCAAAAAAAATTTAATACATTTGTGTCGAAAATTATTATTTTTTCTCTGAGCATTACTGAATCAAAATGGTGTGCATTAAATTTTAGGATAAAGTCTCAAGAAAATCATTTTACTATCTCTAAATGCGCCATGGAAAAAAATTTGACGTTATTTCAAATAATATCCCATATTTATGCAACCATTGGATTTATTATAAATTTTCTATAATATAAAAATATGAAATTAAAAAAAAATTCAAAAATTACATTTATCTTTAAGCAATATTTCATTAAGTTAAAACCAAAATTCCCTTAAAGAGCCCTTCGTATAACGAAAGATGTATATAAAGAGCAAATCAAAACATAATAATATGGCTTTGCTTAACGAGCGATGTTTCGCAAAGCAATTAATGAGTGACCTTGTAACGACACTTGCTACATTCGCTTCTAAGATCTTGCAATGGAAACAGGTCTATAGAAGAAGTCTATACCGAGTCTATATGAAAGAAGTGTAGGCCGGATAGCGCTGCCGAATGCGATTCCGAGAGGTTACAGCAACAGACGAGGTCTTAAATGGAAGGAGTTTCTCTGGGTAAAATTATGAGGCTAGGGATGGACAGCAAAGATACCTATGTGTTGGTGGAATATTGTAGTTATAACTGCCGAAAAGTTTATGAAGATGAATTCTGTGTCACAGCGAAAAAGTATGTGGAAGAAGTTTGGCCCAACGAAATAAAGCAGCTATTGAAAATTTAGGAAATTGTTGCATCGCACGGTGAAAATCATCACCTTGTTAAAGGAATAGCTATAGCGCTACATATTTTTTAACAATGATAATGCATCTCGTTTCGGGAAAATTTTAGAGTGTAATCAAAGACAAATTCTTTAGAAAATTTTTTTTTGTTAAAAAGCATACATTATAAACAGTAAATTTCATTATTTTAAATTTTCTTCAATATTTCAGTATTTCTTCGAGAGCATTGACTCTTTTTACATAGACTTCTAAGGATAAAAAAACGTTTCTCTTATCGGATGGTTCGTATGACAAGCAAAATTTGGAAACGAATTACTATCGTCAAATAAGGTCGATTGTGAGTAAAATTTTTACTATTCAGTATTTTTCAAAGCACTAATGAGTATGTTTGAGTTCTTAATGTTATTGTCGAACTTCTGAGCATTTTTTGTATTGTACTGTGAATTATCCGCTTGTAGATTACACGTTTTATGATTGGATTGGATTTAGCTAATTACTACTTGTAAATTTATTTATATCCTGCGCTATAGTTAAATTAAGAGGGAATGATTTCTTCCCAAACTTTCTCGTATACTTTTTTAATAATTGTTAACTTTTTAATAATTGCCCTATACCAAAGATCGCTTTAGCATGGCAATGGCGTACGATCGTTACGAAATATTAAACTGTCCTTTGGGTTCAGCACTTTTATTGAATCCATCGTATGTTTCTTGTCTTTAATAGGTGTGAGTGTTTTAGTGATTAATACCTGTCTGACTGTTCGAAAATCAAATTTCTGCTTTAGACCCGTTTTTCCAAAACGGCCGAAACCATACAATGACCAAGAATAAAATCTTAATCATAAAATTGCATACAGAATTCAATATATTTATGTTGATACATTTTTCTCACGTTTACATATTTCTTAAAGACAGTCAATTTATTTCCTGCATTTGATATAAAAATTGATGGATATCTACATTGTAGATGTTAAA
The DNA here is from genome assembly GCA_026289955.1 of Argiope argentata. Lineage (NCBI taxonomy): Eukaryota > Metazoa > Arthropoda > Arachnida > Araneae > Araneidae > Argiope > Argiope argentata. Next base: position 1,949,644 of record JAOUZG010038391.1, on the reverse strand, counting down.
TCTGTGTATCAACATTGAGGCATCTAGTTCTCTTCGTTTTATAGTTATTGCATAAAATTATATTCAAAAAGATAGACAGGTACACTTCCTATGAATGGAATTTTCTCAAAATTTGTTAGAATTATACAAATTTGATTTAAAGACCATGTTCCAAATTTCATTTTTCTAACTCAAAGTACTTTTTTAAATTTATCTTTATCATAAATAGATTAACACGAAAACAATAAAGATTTGAATGAAATTTTCTATGTATATTTCAATGCATCGTGTCAGAACATAGTTTCTTGAATGACCAAGAACCACGTACTCGTGCCAGTTAAATTATATTTTTATTCATTTTAATTGTTTCATTGAATTAGTCACTTTAATATTGCAAACGATCCAACAAACTCTGTCGCATTTATTGTTTAAAGAAATATCACATTTCCTATTTATTTCATTTCATAGAATCACGTGCTCAAAATGACATTTTTCTCGGTTTTATTCGCTATAGATATTAACTTATTTTTTTTATCAGAGCTTTTGTAAATGCAATAACAACACACTATTAAAAGCTGATTTTTTTTGAAATGCTCTTTCAGAAAATTTTTTTTCGCCAACGGATTTTTGTTGACTCTAAAAATCTCATCCCCAAAACAGCATCATATTCTGACATGATAAAAGTACTTTTTTCATACGCTGGATGATCTAAAATCTAAATAAGTGTCAAAATCTTCAGTTCCAACTTTTTGAGATTACAATATTTCATTTATACTTTATAAGTGGGAAAGTAAATATATTATGAAAATCCATTTTTTCTATACATTTTTATGCGACTTATTATCTGGAAAAAATCTTAAGTTTTGAGACAATCAACAATAGTTTTTCAAGCGCCTAAATGACTTTTTTTTTATTTTCTGAATTTTCAAGCATTTCTTTTTATTAAACTTCGTTAAACAATTTTGTATTTGAACCTCAAGTTACGTTTTAAACAGACTTGTTATTACTTTCAATAACTGATTTATGTAATAATTAAATATAAATATTTTTTTAACATTCAGAAATCCCCGTGCACTACAAAGAGTCACACGGGGCTTCGAGAAGCAGAAAACAAATTTTCATAAAAACATCACATGCAGAACACCTACTCATTCAGCATATTTGCTTGAACAACCCCCTCTTACAGGAAGGTACATTCAAACATATCACAGATTGAGCAGATAAAGAAAAAACCTTCCCGAACCGGGACTCGAAACCAAGACCTCCAAATTACGAGTAAGACACACTACCTCTGCACCAGGACGTCGGCAAATATAAACATTTGTGAATTCAAAAAATGAAAATATGAAAAACATTTTTTTATTCTTTCAGAAAGACATATATCTACTCAAGGAAATTTTCCAATTTCAATAAAATGGAAGTTAAGTAACATAAGCCGTATTTTTGCTTGAAAAAATAAATATAAGAGTACTATCAAGTTTATCTTATCTTAATGTTCCATGCCAAGGGGAAAATTTATGTAATGCTATCACTAGTGTTAAATTTAAATCAAAATATTAGTTGACTATTAAATTATTACATATTTTGAGAAATGTTGATTTTTTTTCTTACATACATATTTCATTTAGTTTGCATTCGAATTTGTATTTTTATAATCAAAGTTTTTAAAATATATTATCGAAACTAGAATTGAAAATATCATGAATTAAGCCTTAGTTTATTAATGTTTTCCTGTACTTAATTTTTGAATATCATACATTATTAAAATGACATCCATAAAAGATTAAGCTTTATTTCAAATAAATCTATGCAATATTCTTTTCAATATTAAATAAACTGAAGGTTATTAAAATTTTTTAAATTTTAAGATGATTTTAACTTACAAAAATTTAAATGTTTCCACATTTCATAAATTTTTCTTGTTGTTTATAATAAAAATTCAAAAACATTCTAATGGTTTAGCTTTTTCTTCGTTCTTATGTCTCCTGTGTAGATTTTTAACAAAACATTTCGTTACTCATTTAAAAAATTCAAAGGCATAAAATAAATTTATTTTCTTAAAACATTCTATTCTAGAAGAAGCTTCTTTTTATTATTTTTATCTATTTTTTTGGTGTTTGGACATTTCAGTTTTATAACTTTAAAATATTAATGCACTTCTTAAATACTTTAAAGTCTAATCTATAATCAATTATAATTAAAAGTATTAAGTATATATAATTAGTGTTATTTTATTTTTAAAGAGAAAATGAAATGAATTAAAAACAAAACATTATTAGTCTAAAATATTTTCGAATAGAAATTTAGTTTCGAAAAAACATTAATGGAACTTTTAGAGAAAAATATTAATTACTTGGAGAGACCATCGTTTTACCCATGTTTTTGAAAACATTCTCCTTGTGACAATAAAATAGAAAAATCTTTATTTGCTAATCATCATTATCTGTGAATTTTAGATGCGGAAGTAAATAAGGATTATTAACTTAATTATTTTCATCATTAAAAGATTTAATTAGCTGACAAATATGAAAACAAATTATCGCATTTGATACATTATTATTTATTTCTTTATTTTTTTAAATAAAAAGATTTTTTGTTCCCAAATGATGAATATGCCTTTAAAAATGAAAATGTATAAATATCTTGAGAGATTTACAAACCGTATTTTTGTTATTAAAAATTTCTTTCTAGCATTTAAATATTGACTTCTATCAGCTGCATCCTTTTTGTAACTCTTACAATAGTTCAATTTTTTTACTTAACAATAAATATTGAACCTCTAATAAATTATTTTAAATGTAGTAATATGCAATGTTTATTTTAATTAAGTTTTCGATTAAAGAATTAAGAATTTCTTATTAACGGTATGTTAGCCTGAATCTATTTTATTTGGAATTTATCCGAGATTAGGAAATCTTCACATGCTCTCATTTAGAAAATTGATTTCAGAAATAGAAAAATTGAGAATAAAAATTAATATATTTTTTTTTCATTGTATTTATATATTTATGTTACATAGTGCAAAAAATAGTAATACCATTAATTGTAACAAAATATAACGGCGGTATATTATTTTTTTACCAGCACGTAAAATTATTTTGATATCGTTTTGATACGTTTATTTCAGAAGTAAAAAAAAACCTATAGGATAAAAGGTCATAAAAATATATATGTGCTAATAAATTGATAACCTAAATATTGAAATAAATTCGAAGTTAGAAAAAGACTGTATAATTGATACTTAGAAGATGTAACTTTCTACATAATGAGATTAGAAATTTTATATTATTCTAATTGAAATAGTTAAATATACCATTTTTTCCCCTAGAAACATATTAAAAAGAAAATAGTATTTTTTCCCTTTCGGTGCACTTTTTATTATTTTCTAAAAGATACTCTTTCTTTATTAAAAAAAACAAAATGTAAAAAATAATTTTAAAAAATACATCGCAAAAAAAAAATGTTTGCATATGTCTGTCCAGATACGGAATCACAATTTTAGAAAGATTTACTGTCTTGCATCAAATATAAAATGATTTGAAACAATCGAATATAAATAATAATGAAATAGAAAAAATCCTAAAATAATTCTCCTTTTAATAACCCTCCCCTTTTTTGCATCAAAGATTAATATTATGTTATTTTTTATTTATTTTTTATTTATTTCTATCAGTTATGAAATAAACGAGTTTCGAAGAAGATTCTCCGTTAGTTTATTCCCGACACCAGATGGCGGTAGCATTGCTTGATGAGGAAGAGATGGTAGAAAGGAAATTGATTTTTTACCTTGACTGTCTGCTGGAATGACATCTGGACTTTCTATTGTTGAATCAATGGATTCTTCTTTATAATTCTGTATCGGAAGTTCGCACCTGCAATGGTAATGAAGAAAAACTCTCTACACGCTTTTTTGAGCAGAACAATACAGATAAAGTAAAAGGTTGATATTTTCTTCAAGAAAATGATACAATATAATGCAATGATATCTTATTAAAGATAACTAAGGCCTGTTCTTTATTAATATTCCCATATAAATGAATTAGTGTAAGATTTTGTTCATATAAATCTTGTTTTCGCTTATGACAAAATTCACCTGATGTAATATTTTATTTTATTAGCATTATAAATGAGAAGTAAATTATCTTTACGTAACAATTTATAATTCAAAAGCTGGTTTATCTATCGGGATAATTTGTACTAAATGTAATTTACTCTAAAATTCATTTTTGAGTTTATCCTTGTAGCATAACTATTTTCGGAAGCACAGAAGCCTTTTAATTCTGCTATTTTGTTTTGTTTCTTTTTGAAAAGAGGAAATATTTTAACTATTTAGCCAACTTTCAGATAAATTAATTTTTAATTATTGCGTTTTTTGTTATTTTAAAATTAGAGCTTGGTATATACGAATTCTCTTATATTATGCACTATTTTAATTTCCGAAGTCAATTAACTGAATGATATTATTAAAACTGCATCCATACGAAAGATACCTGGTATCGAATTAGAAAATTAAATTAGTATTTATTTATTTATTGTACTTCTTAGTCTATTAATAAAAATCTGCTTAAATTTTTTTTAATTAACTTAATTTTATCGATTTATTTAGTTTTTCGCATAGAAAAATATCGTTTATAATTTTAAAATTTACAAAGCCTACTTATTTGTTACAAACTAACACAATTTACTTATCTTTTGTATTAATTTGTTGTCACTTTCAGTATGATTCACTAGAATTCTTTTAAAATAAATATTTATTAATTTTTGGAATTTTTATAATGATTTCTTATTTGGATCTGAGAAGTTAATAGAGCAAACTACTTAAAAAAATTTAAAAAAATAAATTTGATTTTTGAAAAACTACATAAGTCTACTACATCACAAATATTTTATGGAATCTATATTGAAGGTAAATGAATAAACATTACTGATTCAGAATTACTGAGATAATTTAATTAAAGAGTTGTTATTTATATTATTCTGTCATTAAAAACTTATCCTTTTATACAAAAAAATTAATTACAAATAATTCGCATAAAAAATTTTACGAAGTAATAAGTTTTAAAAAATATAAAATCGTTTAAGGAAAACTAACGGCTTTTACTTAAAACAATTACTTTAAAATTGTACTGTATGCATTAATATTGTTTTTTTATGATTTCAGTACACAAGATTTGTATTTTGAATGCTGTGAAATAAATAACGGTATCTCATCTATACGTAGTATAAAATGCGGTCTCCTGAAAGCATCTGTATATTAAAACCACAAAAACTCGAAAAGTATTCAACTGATATTGGAGATATATATACTATTTTGTAGAGCATTTATTAGGAAAGGTTTTAGCACATTAAAATGGTATCAAAATTTAAAGGGAAGCTTTATAATTTCAATTTTAACTTAGCCGAGCATGCTCAAAAATCTTAAACTGCGCATGTGAAAATAGCGAGAGCTGTGGTATGCGATACATTTATTTTTTTACGTTTGATCACGGTTTTTACTTTTTTTTTTACGTTTTAAGCAATCTAAATCTCATTTCGCCAAAAAGAAGGAAATTTAACCTCGTCTACGGACATATAATTCTTTTACTCTTTGTAACAGTCTAAATATTTCTGAATGTGTGCTGCAAAAATTTGCTTTGTAAATACTTTTAATAATTTCTAAGTATATTTATATATATTTATCTTTGTTTGATGTTGCGTAACATGCCCATTTCATATCGGGTGGAGGCTAAATTTAGGTTTAAAGCTAATTTTCCTTCTTGGGTGCTATGCCACGGGCAACGCCATTCGGGTGCTGCAAGCACTTTATATATTAAAATGTAATCATTCACAGTCTTTATTGTTAGATGTTATTATGTGATTAACTTTTATATCTTTTGCAAACACAGTACACTCCTGAATATCCAGTCTAATGTGGAGGGAGGACAGGCTGGTTAAAAAAATATTGGTTAAGCCGTTCTATGAATTCATTTCTTTACCTATGAATTCCAGAAAATATACTTTTTATACCAAAATTTACTCAAAAAAATATTTTCCTCACATCTTATTGAGTAATAAATCCTCAATTAATGCGAATGTGAATGTTCGACAAGTGAAACTAGGAAACAGTTGCGGTAACGGGGCGTTAAAGTTGAAGGCTCTATGTTCGTCATTTATTTATTGCACTGCAAAAATTTATGAGAGAAAAAATAAGTTAAAGGATATAAACTCTTCACATTTTAAAATGAATTCTGTACACTTCATTGTCGTATACACAAAGAAACACTAAGCACACCCCAAGAATAATTTTCGAATCCTGTATGTACTTTGAAGTTATCCTCAGGAACAATGGTAACAATTGAGATCCATTTCACAGAGATGAAACAATGAACAACGAGCAGAACGCTGTTCTTCTCCTGTCACAACTTGCATTTTGAACACGACACATAGGAGGATAACAGCAGACACTTGCTCTCAATGCCTTGACAATGTTGCCAATGAACGTGCCGCTTTGCTTTCCTCATTTAAATGAAGATAAAAGAGAACTAGGCAGGGAAGTATGAAAGCCAGATAGTAACGAATCGGATACATAGGAGTGTACTCTATTATAAAAAATATATATCGCATTATTTCACTCCAAAGATACAAAATAGAAAAATAAATATTTAAAGAATAATTAAAATGCTGGAAATTTACTTACTTTTCTTGTTTTGTTTCCTCTGAATCTGAAAGAAAAATATAAAAATAAAAATTTAGTTCGAAAGAAAAGCTAAAAAAATGAAATAAAGCTATGATAAATATTCTTTTCCCGTCATTTAATTCTCTCTACGAAAAAAAATAAGTAATTTAGGAACTGCCATTAATTCTAAACATATATAGAAAAACATATGAATAACTCACATGTAGAATATGTGTTTATTATTTTTAAAAAATATTTCAAATTATCATTAATATAAACATTATGGCAATAAGCATAAAATGGGCGTTGTTTGTCCTTTTTCTAAAACTAGTTTATGGGAACAAAAATTTCTTTATTAAGTTGAAAAAAGATGCACGTTCATTTCAATAGCTGGGTCATAATTGAATTTAATGTACTTTGAAACGAAACCAAGATTCTAAACATACTGGGTTTTTTTCTCCCCAGATAAAATATTATGTTAGCGAATTAAAATCTATAAGCGTACAGTTTTAAAACAGATATTTTTTTCTACGTTTTACTGTCATTTAAAGTAATTATCCCTCTCAAATGAGAAAAGAAATGCTGTAGAATGTAAACACACAAAATATGCATAAAACAAAAAGTAAAAATGTTAAAATCCCCTTAATATAACATTTTCACTAGCTCTATTGCGATATAAAAAATAAATTAATTAAGTATTATAAAAAGCACACAGAAGTTGAATAGCAGTTAATGGCTTTTATAGATGATAATAAAGAGCTCTCCTAGCTTTTAATTATCTATAAAAGTTTACACATGCCTCTAACTTACAAGATATAATGAGATATTAACTAAATATGCTATCTCTTTTTTTATTTCTGAAATAAACCAGGCAATACGAAGTAAAAATTTCCAAGAAAATGTTTACAAAATTGCAAAAATAAACCAAAATCATCGAATAAAGAATTCGTTCATCTCAAAAAAATTTCAGAATTAATGAAATCATTATTTCAGTAAAATCATTTTGTTTCTTTTTTTTTATTTCTCAGTCATTTCAAAATATTTGTGTTTTTACCAAATTTTTTAAGTATTACAATAAAAAAAAATAACGTTTATTTGATAAAACTATATTAATATTTCCAATACGATATCTAATAACATAAAACAAATTCCTGATTCAATTTAATCTAATCTAATTTTAATCTAACATTTAACGTATTTTTTCTACATCAAAATGTAAACAATCATGACTCAATAATTCTATATTTTAAGCACATAATTTGGTTTTCATCATAGTTTCAATTTAGAGTCATTTATATAAGATGCTAAAACATTTTGCGACTCACTTGAAATGCCATCCATATACTAATCATAAAAATGGATGTGAGTATGTATGTGTGCATTGACTATCTACAGACCACAACATTTGACTCAGCTACCAAATTTCAAATGTAGGATGGAAAGAGGATTTGGAGTTTCTGTGCATCTCGAAGCTGTATTTTAAAAATTTCAACTAGATAGTAGGTGAAATGTTGGCATTTTCGGCGATAACTGTCGGAAATCTTTTTATACTAAAATAGATTTTGCATTATTTAATTATCTATTCTATGCATTATTTATTCTTTATCGATACCAATTTAATATTCGTGCAAATTTTTGATAATTTTTTCCCAATTTGTTTTAAATATCTTTTGGCATAAAATTCAAACTGTTTCTGTTATTGCTTCAACTACTAGATGGCTATATTTTCTCAATTATTGAATGTTCAAGAACGATTTTGTTGAATTTCTTTCAAGTTTACGAAACATATAAAAAAGTTAGGTTTAAAATCTCAAGTTTTAGAAGATAGATATTTTTAAAAGCGCTACCATTTCAGTGGTTGATGTACACAATACACCGAGTAAATATGAGAAATAAAATAACATGACTTTAAAATGTATAATTTGGTAAAATCATGGTCATGAAGCTATAGTTAAAAGAAATATCTGAAAACAATTATAACAAATATTTAACACCTGGCAAACCAGGCAACCAGGTGATGCGAATGGCCACAGTTTTCTATTTTGTAAATTGCAAGAGCTTTGAAAATTTATACATGATATTTTATCGACTTAATATGAGATTTTCTATACTTATGAGAAAATTATTATTTTCTTATAAGAAAGATTCATATAGCATCAGGAATAAAATCATATTTAAACTGGTTTTTACGTTTCATCCAAGTTTAATCACATCAATTTTTTTTTTATTTTATAACTTTAAAAAAATCAGTATTATGTTTTTTATCTATTTAGTTTATAAGACAAATTAAAATTTGAATTTATAATATCGCGAAATTTAGATTATAGGATTTATTTTCAATATCAGAGGAAAATTGCTTTCTTTGAGTTTTATGAAGTTTTAACATTTAAAAACATATATTATGGCAAATCAATCTAAAACATTGTAAGTTATATACATAACAAATCTCTTTTGACAAAATGGAATAAAATTTAATTACAAAAAAAATTATATTTTTAAGAACATTATAACATATTTCCTGTGATTTTCCCTGAATGTTTCAAACTGTAGCTTACTTGCATTATTCAGAAAAAATCAAAATATTCTCTTGTATAAAATGATTACATTTCATGTATTTAAAGTTAAAAAAGAACGATTTTATTTATGTGCATAAAACACATACAAAGCAATACAAAAGCGAGGATATGACATTAAATATTCCTTCTCAACTTTTCACAAATAAATGAATGAATGAAAGAATGATCCTGCATACACATTTCTTGGAATTAAGCTGGGCTTTTTTACATCGATGAAAGTCACGGTGATGAAACCGAAGGATATTCAATTTCTTTTGAAATGCAATTTCCTGATAAAATCTGATTATAAAGAAAACGAATGTTTTCGAAGCTCTGCGATTTGCATCAAAAGAGCTTAGGATGATTTCTTTTTTGTAGTTATTATCGTTTGTTTCGATAATAAGGCTATAGTTTGTATTTTGCTGTAGTTGGGATAATTTTAGGAAGTAATGTAATAAAAGCAGTAAAATTTGTTTGAAATTGGGATATATATCGTGTTCAGAAATTCAGGGAAAATCCGATTCTAGCAGACGATAATAAATAATAATAATAACGATAATAAATAATGATAATAATAAATATATTGTTAAAAAGAAATGAAATCCATGCAATGCTTTTATTTACTCCAAGACTGTTTTGTAACAACATTTTTATTCCAATCTTAAGAAATGTATGCATAAATGGTATTAATATTAGTATGATTTTATTTTAAATTAGCCGCCTTTGGCGACCAGTCGGTTCGCCAATAGTAATGCTCGCTAAAATTTTCATACATTTTATGTAGCTGTGTCTCATAACAGGTTTTTAACCAAAATATTTTTAAACCAAACAAATTTTGATATTATTTATTTAGCTTATTTTCTTCAGATGATCTGTTCAATGTACTACTCATCTTTCTTTTTCTATCTGAGCAATGATTGTCCCGGAATTGATATTTTACATAAATGGTGGAGGGAAAGGTCTAAAATTCTGTTTTTATAGAATAATGAGATTCAAATTTTCATAAATGTAAACACACTAAACAAATAAAGACACAATTGGTTTTCAAGAGACGCAAAAGCTTAAAAACAGCTTGCAAAATGCCGCGCACAGAGGAAATAATGGTGTCACACACTCACCCTTCTTTTCTTTATTTTTCTATTCTTTTTTTCTTCACTAGTTTTCTTTCTACAAACCCTTTTTGCCCTCTGTTATTCTTTTTTTTTTCTCTTTATTTATTACTTTATTATGACTTTATTTTGAGCAGGCATAGATTAAATATCCATACAGACTAATAATAAAAGCAACTATTTTCTTTCTTTTTTAAACATCCCGCTATCTATGAATTGAAAACCAACTGATTTCGCGTATTTCATTCTAAACAAATCATATTTTATTACTTCCTGCTATCTCACTCAGTTGGTGTGGGGGAAGGAAATGAAGATTTTTGGCGGGAAAGTAAGAAAAGTGTCGTTATAACTATTTTCCTCGCAGTTTTTTTTCCTTTTTTCTCTCCATAAGAACCATCCTCGTGTCTTAACGAAAATATTAAGCAAAAAATTAGCTGAATCGGTCGAGCCATTCTCTAGTTTTGCGCTTAGCAACGCATTTCGAGATCCATTTTTATTATTATAGATGCCTTTTTTACAGTTCTTTTCAGATATCTTTTGATGAGATTATAATGAAAACATATTGGCCCTTTGACCTTGGGAAAGTAGTTCGCTTAATTATTCACTTAATGCATTAAATTGTTTATTGCTCCAAAAATAAATGCATTCTTAATTGTTTTAAGTCAAACTTCTTTGAAAAATTAATCTAAATTTCTTTACTGTTCTGTATTTGTTTTTACCAATCAAAATTGAAAAACAAATAAATAAATGAAACGTTAAGATGATGTGCCGTCTTGATAAATGAGAGTCCTCACCCGAGTGCAAAAGATGCAATAAGCAAATAAATCTTACTTGCAAGTTAGGATTTACTCAAACATGCATTGAATTTAATATTTATTCCATAAACATTTAAGACACGTCTAATTTTCAAAAGCAAAAAGAAATTATTCAAATTTAGAATTATTTCACCAATTAGAATTGATCGATTCCTTAATTATTATTTACCATATCTCAAAATAACATGGCATCAGAAAGTTAATGTCATATTTTTTGGATGAAACGCTAATCCATTTATTTTCAGTTATATATATATATATATAACATTATGTTGATGGAATAATGACTACTTTCTTCATTCCAAATTAATACATTATTAATACATTATTAAACCGGACAGAGTTTATTCTCTCTCTTAATTAGACTATAAGAAAGCTTCAACCGAATGGACATATTTCAAATTTATATGTTTGATACAGCACAAATTTGACACTTGAAAAAACATACGAGTAAATTATCTTACTATATATATAATTCCCTATCATCTGTTTCTAGGTAAATCGAATAATGACATATTTATACAATATTACTAGATACAAGCTATGATACCTTACGATATTATAAGAATTAGGGAGATAAAACGAAACAATTGGAAAGGCGGCACAGTCAAAAGAATTACAAGTTTTTATTCTTCTTTGTAATCCAATCATTAAATCGTTTTACGCCAGTTTAAGGTAATTCTAAAGAATAAATCCGAAAGACTCAATTGAGTGAAAGCCGAAAAGAACGGAGCTCTAACGGTCGTCCGGGGCGCAGATACCCCACATTTTATTACCCCGTAAATTCCAGGAAACGATAATAATGCCACCATTCCAATAGATTCCAAAGAAAACAAAGAGATAAAAGAATACAGAAAGGATAATTGATAATCCTGAAAAATAGTTCTCAATGGCGGATGTCGTTGTGACTTTAGGATGTGTGAATATGCTGTGTAATGTTAGCTCAATTTATAAAATTTCACGGAGTGTGGTACTTTTTCAAAATTTCGAATTTGTTCAGATAATTTTTTTTAAAATAGAGTGATTTTATATATTTGTTGTATTTCAAATAAAAGTAAAAATAAATGAATATTCGGTGTAGAGTTTAGTTGCAACAATCCGTTTTAAAACAATATTAGGGCTAATTTGGCACATACCTTGCAATTCCGAACAACCTACACATGATGAGTAAACACCTCCTCCCCAAACCACCGCATCACACCACAACAATGAGAGGACATATGTCCCCACATTTTTAAATGATTTATACTGTTTTGAAATTAATACTTCGACATAAAATTTTATTTTCTCCCCTAATCAATTTATGCAATATGTTTTGGAAATTTTATTCTATTTCGTTTTATAAAAACAAAGATATATTCTAAAAATGAAATTTTAAATTGTGTAGAATCAAAAATTACGCAAATGTTGTCACCCTACTTTCAGTAATCTAACACATTTATTTACAAAAAAGAAAAAAAATTGGGTTTTAAAAAAAAGTAAAGTAAATTTTTAAATTTTATATAAATGTTTTGTATAAATAAATTTTCAAATTTATTTATTTACCCTTTGCACTCCGATAGTGCCTCTTACTCACCATTGAAGATTGTGCATCATTTTGATGCTTTATTTATTTATTTTTCAAATTTAATTGTTAAAAACGCTTACATAGTGGTTAAGAGATTTATGATTAATTTTTCAAAAAAATTCGACTTAAAAGAATAATGCATATTTTTATATAGAAATAAAAAATCTTTATATTAGGCGAATAATCTTGCATCTAATTATTTTCATGAGGGAAAAGGGTCAATCACAGTTTATTGATACTTTTCTTCCACGAATTTCTAATTTTTTTAAATTCAATCTTCCCTCATAGTTAACAAAAATAAACTGAAAGAAATGATAGCTGTAGGCAAAGATGTAGAAGAAACCCGAAACACCCCTTAAAAATGTACAGAAATAATACTGAAGCTACTTTTCCATAAATGTTCAACGTATCTACTTAAAAACGTGATGACACTTTATCTTCGGCAGATTATGCAGTGTAATGTAGTTATTATAGTTGGATATCTTGAACCCCAGATCCAATACATCCTATAAATTAGACAAAACTTATAGATATGATTTGAATTTGAATTATCCCTAAAGGCAAAAAATTATTTGGAGTAAAATAAAGTGCATTTAGCTACTGGGATAAAAAATAATCCTAAAAAAAGATTAAAATGAAATCTGCTATGCATATTTCAATGAATCATGTCAGAACATAATTTCTTGAATGGCCAAGTATCACGTGCTCGTGAAAGTTAAATAATATTTTTACTCATTTTAATCGTTTCATTGAATGAGTCACTTTAGAATTGCAAACGATAAAAAAAGACTTTGTTTCGCATTTATTGTTTAAAGAAATGTCACATTTCCTATTTATTTCATTTCATATAATCACGTGCTCAAAATGATATTTTTTCTAGGTTTTATTCGCGGATGTTATTAATTTATTTTTTAAAAAAATCAGAGCTTTTGTAAATGCAACACGTTATTAAAAGCTGAGATGCTCGTGCAGATTTTTTTAAAAATTAATTTTTCACCGAAGAATTTTTGTTGACTCCCAAAACCTCATTCTTAAAACAATATCATGTTCTAACATGACAAAAATAAAAACGGCTCTCCGTTCAATTTTTTTTTGTCAAACGTCTTTTTGAAAAGCTGTGCAAGTTCAAAATTTCACTCACACGACGAATCGTTGTTGAAATTTGCTAATAATGTAATTACTAAACATAGAAAGTTGGATGCTGGTCGCTTGGTCACATTTATTATACAGAATGGAAAATCACATCAAGCGAGATTGGAATCTACCCACCCGTATATCATTTCCCGTTAAAAAGAAATATACACCATCAAACTGTAGAATATGTAACGAACAACTCCATATCGAATAAAAAAATCATTTGTAAAATATTTTTTGGATGTTGACCAATCTCTTGCAGACTCTGAACATGTTAAACCTGGTATGGATACATAAGAAAAAATTTGACCCACCTAATAAGCACTATAGTATTATGCACTATAGTCCAACAATTTCGGATACATTATATATTTTTTGTCCATTTGCTAAGATGAGTGTGCCACAATGCTTCTTTTTTAACGACGTGTTTAGAGTGTCTTGGCAAATTCTCTTTCTTTCGATCAAGTACGACGAACATGTCCAGATGCCCCCTTTTTATGCATTATATACCGAAAATAAGTTACTAGAAAAAGTGCGGATTTTTGAGAAATAACCAATATTGTCACGGTGATTAATACAAAAAAAATTTAACCATGTTAAAATATCCAAATTTAATAGGACTACATCCGTTAACTGTAATATAAACATTTTATATTTGCTAAAAAGATTCTATCCATTATTATTCGGGAAATTTGTACCTAGTCCCCTTAGTAAAAATATCGCCTGTTTTTTTAGTCAGCCAAATGTTTCTCCTTTACTTTATAGACAACACGACCCCATAATGACAGCAGACTAACAATACAATATTCATATATCCAAGCCAGCACGGGAGCTGGCGAAAAAAAGAAGCAAGAACTTGTTATGCATATGGTGGATGGAGCTGCTGTGTGTGTATCCAATAAAATGGGTTTCATATTTGCAACAACAGTTTTTTGCGATGAAGTGCAATTTGTAACCGCCTTTTTCTAGCGCAAAAACATTTTTTCATGCCTTTTTTTCTGTCGTCTGAAACCGCATCGATCAGAAGTTTAGGAGGAAGAAAAAAATAAGCACATACACGTTTGCCTTTTTTGAATATGAAATTGAAGTTGTGTTGGATATTTTGCCGGTACCTTGGAGAATTTTCAGAAACTTCCACGTCTTATCACGGAATCCGGAATATGTTCGATGCAGATTCGGAAGAATTCTAGACTTTTATATATCCATCGATCCTGTTTTATTCAGAACGGAAATATAAATTTGTTACTTTGTAATGTGTTTTTTTTTATTCATTTTCAGGGAATTTAGTTTTTCTGGAACTTCTTTTATGGCAAAAAAATTTAAATCAGAGAACCGAAGATAAAACTTTTGCACTGCTTTAGGAAAACTGCTTATCTTTGTGTGGAAGTTTATGAGTATAAGGTTTTGAAGCTGAAATTTCAGAAACAAACCATTTGTTCATCTTCTATGCTATGTTGATAATATTCTTCATAGAAATTTGGATCGGTTTTAGACAGTGAAACTTTGCCACATTTTTTGGCCATTTAACAAAGTTTGGATCATAAAAATGTTTAAAATAGATTCAACGACTGCTTTGCAAAAGTTTTTAAAAAATAAAAAGAAATTCAAAAAGTCAATTTTTTTCTTTGAATTTTGGATTTTATTTTATTCAGTTTGCGCTTAAGATAAAAATAAGGGTTTATAAAATTAAGTTTCGTATTTTTTTCTGTTTTCTTTTAAATTAAAGCTATTTATTCCGGATAGAATAAATAAATTATCCTTAAAAACTGCATTAATAAATATGAGAACCTACCACCTCATGGTGTGGATTCACAAAATTTCAAATTTGAATGACCAATGCGTAATTACTATTAATTTCAAGATTCCTAGGCTAGCGATTTTCGGTTATTGTATTTTGCTAAAAGGTGGTAGGTAGATGAGATGAGTGGTTATTACGCCTCCTAATCCCATGGATGGTTATTTTTAATTCTAAATGTAAATATTCGTCCTTTCATCTTTTCTCTCCCCCCTCCCCCCAATATTTTGATTTAATAAATGCCACCTAACGCATGCGCAAAACTACGTTGGCTCTCCAAAACCGAAAATGGATGATAGATAATAGACGCCTAGGTCGTTATGTATTATTTCATTCACGTTCAGATTTATAAAGTGTTTTCCTTGATTGAAAATAGAAAACAAATTCTGCTTTCATCCATTATCCAGATTTATGCGAAAACATATGGAATAAAATTTAGCGTTAAATAGTTTACAAAACTTCAAAATGCATAACATAACGTCATTCTATGCCCTCGGTACCTATAACTCTATCTAACCATTTGGATGAGCACAAGATGGGAGAGAGAAAGAAAAGAAAGGGAAAATTAGTTAAAGGGGAAAAAAGACGATACAGCATTCAAGGATTTTCAGAGAGAATGCCATTGGTGTCAAATCTTAAATGAATCGATTCAATTTTTTGCTGAAGTTATAACTAGATAGAGGGGACAAAAATACTGAAACAAATGGTGACTATGAGTTGAACTTGCAGGGAAATTAAATTACCAACTGAAAAGACAGATAAATAAATTAAAATTGGTGATATGGAAGGAAGATAAACCTTTTCAACACCTTCTGTTTCCCGAATTAAAAAATAAGATTTGTAATTCTTTTCACAATATATTTATTTTTGTTTGTATTTGAAAAAAAAAAAATAGAATTTGTTAACATAAAAAGGAAACCCAGACACAGAAGAGCATTAAATCGATTTGCAGAATAATCAGAAAATGAAAAATTTACGGTAATAGCAATGGATAGATTAATAATTATAATAGTCGTTCACATGAAGATTATCGTGATAAAAAGAATCCCTGTTTTTAATCAGTTATTGATACATAATTAAAAATATCCATTTTTTGATATTGCACATAATATTATAAAATTAATAAAAGTAAATAATCAATTATTCATTTCAATCGGATTTCTTCTTCTACCATAATATGCAATATGGACAAGAATAGTCCTTGTGGCAACAAGAATCCAAACAAACCAAACCAATTTTGAGCAGTAATACAGATTAATTTTGCTTTGTAAAAAAAATCACTACAAATGACTAATACTTTTCTTGTTACATAGTTGCATCTACTTGTTGTGCAAAACACACATACATGCATGCATGCGCACAATTAAACCAAATTGATAAGTTTAGTTAAAAAACAATATTCATATTTTAAATTTCGATTTGTTCCATCGGGGGGGAGCTTAGTTTAGTTTAATTATATTAACGTCTCATTTCAAAACAACACTAGGAATATTTTGGGACGGACCTAGTAATTTTGAAGCACAGGAGGAGGATGGAGAAACCATCTAAGTTGACACCCCTTTACAAATTTCCACCCCACACTAACCGGAGAACGATTGACACTGACGGATTTATAGTGCACCAGACCCGTTTACACGACGGTACTTGGTTTGATTTGGGTCTTTAATTTAAAGCCCTCTGGTTCCGAAACCTTACCACCAGGCTACCACGACTCTATAAAGTTTTAAGTTATCGTTACGGACACTTACATTTGAATTTAAAATTAATTTAAAAACTTTACCACTACCTTTTAAATTGATAATGCTTCTTAATTTCCCCCCACTTCTCAAGGTCTTATTTCCGAGGTTCATAGATTAAGATTTTATTACGCATAGCTGCCATAGTAGGTACTTGAAAATCATAGGCGCGCAATAAAGGCTTGCTCAGCCATATCTCGGTTAAATCATTGTCAATAACGTATAAATATTTGTTCTCATTCTCATGTTTTTTTCTTTTTATGAGGGTATTACTTAGATTCCTGGCCAGGGTACTGCAAATAAATTTAAAAAATGTCCTAGAGATACAAATTCTGGAAAGATAAAGTAGCTAAGAAATTAGTATATGGATTAAAAAAATAATTCTCCAGGTCATTTAACAACTAGGGATGAGTTATACGTATTATTTACACTATCTATTATGATATCTTTTTTTATTTTTAAGTATTTATGAGATTTAGAAGTTAAAATCAAAATATATAGTCCAGTTCTAGTTAATACCCATTTCTAAATCTATCTTTTAATCCATCCTTGAAATGCTATGCGCAAGAAGGAATAAATTTACTATGCGAATAAAAAGACGCTCGCGTCTAAAAATGCTAACACTTAGATACTTCAAATTACTCTGTTCGATTCAGGATGGAACGGGGTAATCATTTTTTAAGCTCTTTTAATGTTATTAGGATTACCAAAACTAAAATAATCGCATTTGAACTAATCTATCAGCTCTGAGATCAAAGCAGCCCTTCTGCCTCTGCAGAACATTCTTACACCAGGCAGTCCAATTACCTGATTTCACGATCGCCTGGATAAATGTGTTCATTTCAAAGCACGACCAAAACAAGATTCGAGATGCCATCAAAGGGAAACAACAATCAGAGGAAATTTTCCGCCTTCATAACCTTGAGTCACAATCGATAACTAATTCGTTTTGGCCCAAATTAAAACCAGGAATTTCAATTCCAATAAAGGAGATTAATTAATGGATTCTCTTTGAAATGTCAAACATCGTTAATTCAAAACTGCAATCATAGAATGCTCCGTATTAGGGCTCATTTAATAGGGAAAGCAAACATTAAAATATTCCTCGCGAGAAACTTATGTGAGGCCGCGAAAATTCTTAATTTTTCTTTGAGTTAATCAATTATTTTGTGCAAACCAGTGTTTTGATAATATTAATAAAAATATTTTGCATCTCAAAAAAAGTGCAAATTACTTTTTAAGATAATAATACTGTTGTGCATTAAATTCGCCGAACATTACGAAAATGATCTTAGAAGAAATGACAATTTATTTTATTTCCATTATTTATTTATTTTTTTCATTTGAGATTTATTAAAAAGCGGGTCGAAAAGCATTAATGTTTTCTCAGAGAATTTTTTTATGAAAGAAACTTATAAAAAAAGCATCGAAAAGAAAGGAATAACAATGGGTTACTTTGAATGCGAGAAAAAATGAAATAAAGAACTAAACATATTTTTTATAATACTAAAATATATCCTCTTTTATTAAATGAAAGCAAATTTTTTTATTAAATGAGTACTGTTGATTCGCATTAAATTAATAGGATAATATTCATCCAAATTTCTTGAGATATTCAATTATCTTTTTTTCTCTTTGTTTGCTATTAATATAATAAACAATTACAATCGCAAATGATTTTGTTACACTGCATTATACATTCTATATCAAATTCTGATCCTGACTTAACAGGATTTTGTTATTACAAGGAGAAATTTCAATACCTGTGAATTATTCAAAAATAGACAATAATCCAAATATATAGAAATAGGCAAATATTCTATTAATGTATTTTAACTATAGGAAACGTATTTTGCTCTAGGCATGTCCTCATATTTTTTTCCTTGGAAATTACTTAACAATTGTTGTTTTTGTTGTTAGTTATGGCACTTTTTCAAGCCCACTGACAGGCCTGTCAGCGATTTAAAGCGATTGCTCGCCTTTATTTTTCAGAAGCGTCAACTAGGGCCAAGAGTACAGTGCTACTTAGCTACACACACATCACAACTATTTTTATGGGGCGAACTTGTATCATGTATTTTTATCCATTCATCCACAGATCGTAATTTAGATCTGGAACAGAAAACGATCACTCTGACCCAATACCCTCAGTGGTATGACTCTCGACATGGAGGACTTTGTGATCAAGGAAATTTAACGAGAGCCAGCCACCACACACTCGGGGAATCTTTGGCTGGCCAGGTCCAAGCTCGCAACCTAAGGATCACGATTCCTACACTCTACCAACCAGGCTATCCCGGTCCATCCCTTAACAATTATAGATACATTTAGCAATGAGTGGAACATTATAGGGAATGTGGCACACACTATAACTATCTTACACCTAAATCGATTTCACTTATATCAATCAAAAAATAATTATTCTGTAATAAACAAAATTACGGGAATTTAGGGAAAAAGAGCCTTCTGGAGATTTGACGCCTCATAAACCACAATAGCATTTGCAGTATTACCATAAAGCTAAGTACCATTTATAAAATTAAACCAATTTCATAAAGTATTAAATTATAATTCAATTATTACCCATACCATTAAAAAGCTATACCTAAATAAATAGCCAAAGAGGTAGTGCTATAGTAGTTATGTTGTATAGTAGTTAGGGGTATACCGTTGTAGTTATGGTATGTGTAGTAGTTAGGGGTATACCGTTGTAGTTATGGTATGTGTAGTAGTTAAAGGTATACTATAGTAGTTATGGTAAGTGTTATAGTTAAGGATATGCTGTAGTAGTTAAGGGTATGCTGTAATAATTATGGTGTGTAATAGTCAGTGGCATGCTGTTAAATGTAATCATGTTGATTTATTCAGTAATTGGACATGTGAAAACTTAGTTTTTATGAATTCTTGATTCTATTATTCCTATTTAGAGAAATATTTTTTATACTTTTTATATTTAAAATGACATTCGCTTTCATTTTAAATAAAAAAGACATTCTTAATTAAAATGAATGAATGAAGCTATCAAGATTATGAAATATGAAACTTATGAATGACTGGAGCTCTGATATAAGGTTATGCACCTTTGAATAACACTCTTTTAATTCAATTCTTTATTTATTCCAAAGGCCCGATGAAATTTACTATATTTATGACATCCCAAATCTTTAATATTCCGTCAATTTTATTCACAAAATAATGGAAACTTTTAGTGTAAAATATCTTAGTCTTGATGTGTGCTTCCATATATACTTAAATTAATATTTCGGTATATTTAAGCGTATTTAAAACAATCATTTCTTCATTCAGGCAAAATAAGATTTAATTCTTTATTTCATTCAAAGCGTAATTTTTATTATAAGTAAAAGCATAATTCTTTCAGTTAAAAAATTAACTTCAAAGACATGCTTAGAATGTCCATCTCGTATAAAGCTTTAGATTTTAATTTATGCTATTAGATATAGTTTTTAGTGAAAATACTGAATTATTTTTATTAATAAAATTAATTATATGAAAAAGGCTTATTGTTTGATGTCATATAGAGATATGATACTATTATGAAACAAAATAAATCGGAACTATCACAGATAATGAGTGCTGCCAAATGTAAATATTGAAAAGTAAAGCATTTATGACTAACCGAATATAAAACGAATAAATTTATACAACAAATGCTCGAAACATTACAAATATTGGTGAATTATTAAATAAAAAAAGCGAATTGACTAGAAGTAAAATAAAATTCGATTCTGAAAATACTAAAACTCATATATCCCTGGAAAAATACCAAGCTCGCATATATAGTTTCCGCTTTAAAATATTTATTCTTTACTTTTTACTTTTCGCACTGATTTCTCATGTTTATATTTTCTCACACTATTCAGAGTTCATATATATATATATAATAAAAGAATAAAAAAGTTCTTTACTACCATGAAACTCTTTCTGCGATTTTTCAATCTAACACAATTCTCTTTCCATTCACTCCACCACTACTACTAAAAGCAAAAAGTAAAAGGGGGAAAGAACTACTCTCAAAAACAATATGCGGTTGGAGAACCTTAAAAATTTTGTGAAAATAAAGCTCTCTCGTTTGTATAAAATAAAAAGACGGAAGCGCACAACAAAAAAGGTACTTCGAAATGATATGGGGTGAGAATTTCTTATTTTGGTATCATTTCTCCTTAGATATGATCCCCTGGAGATACTTACTCGGTGTGAAGTGGTGCAAGAATATGCATAAATAACAAGACCTCTGAAAATCCTTTAAATCTAAAAATAAAGGCGCCTCTCTGCACAAAGTGAACATATGCACGGTTATAAACTTTAACAATCCTTCAGTGTGGTTCCATATCCTTACGCAAGGACTGCGCTGGAAGTCCTGGAATTGAGAAAGTTTCGCTGGCAGGGAAATTGCCTCCGAGCACGTGGTGCATCTGGTGAATTTATCGTTTCATTTTTCTTGTTATTTTTAGCTTCATTCGGGATTTGCCTCGATGCAGCGAAGAAGCAGTGAATCGCTGAATTATTAAATGTGTTGTAGCTGTTTCTCGGACCAAAAATGCACTTTTGTACGAATTTTCTTTATCTTCAAAAGGTTTTCAAAATAAATCCATCATTGGTGTTAAAGAAGTAAGTTATTTACATCTTTATTTTGGATTTATAAGTACTTGTAAGTATTGCACAAAGTAAAATTATAAAAACCAAAATTTGATTTATCCGTGAATTCAGAAGTTTTTAATTTTAAACGCACTATCCGAGGATTCTGAAGTGAGTGCAACTAGTGTAAGTACCACCTATTACATCGAACTTAAGTTCTATTTTTATGGGTTCAATGTGAACTATATTTATCTATTTTAGTATGTACAACTTTCAATTATTTTAATTTATCGAAAACGCATTTATGAAAGAATTATATTTTTACAAACATGCAGCGTGAGAGCCCAAAAACATTAACTCATTGAATATTCTCCTCTTTAACATGGAACAATAGACTCACTAAACCCAGAAAATATTATTGCATTGTTATGAGGTGAAGTGAGAAAAGGTGAATGGAAGAGGAAAACAACGGACACCCAAAATTACTTTTTATTTTATCATTAAATGAAAAGCTTGGGTCAATTTGTTTCAGCAATGATATGCATCATAGAAAAAAATCTTCTTAATGTTAATATTTGTATTATAGTGAAAAATAATATTAATAAAATCCTTAGTTACACGTAATTGTAAATTCTTGAAAACCTAAATTTCTGCTTCGAAATGACTTTCAATATCAAGGTAACCAATTAATTTCAGAAGCCAAATTGTAGGAGCCCGTCTAGCTCGACAAAGCGTAACCGTAACGTCCGAACTTACAGGCTTTTATTGAAGAACGGCGTCTAAAGTTATGACCGCGCGTAAACAACGTGGACAGACAAATTCGATAGAGCAAAACAATATGTAGAAAGAGAAGCTTGGTGAAAGAAGTCAACGGGTGTTAAAGCGGATTGAAATACCTAAAAAACGAACGGCTGCAGTAAAAGTGACAGCAGAGCTCAATACCCATCTCGATACTCGAGTGTCAATGGTTACAGTCAAGAGTCTGCAATCATTGACACACTGACATAAACAGAACATTTATGACAGAGCAGCAATTCCTAAGCCAGATGTTAATGGCAAAAGTCCTCACCATTCTCACAAATCCTAGTCTATTGATAAGTGAAAGAAGGTAATGTGGTCTGAGGAATTGTGTTCCATACTTTTCGCAACAAAGGGTGGATGCATGCTTGGAGGACACCTGCCAAAATGTATTATCGTGATTGCCTCCTTTCAACTGTCTAGCATGGAAGGCGTTCTGACAGGATTTGGGCAGCAATGCCGTTGTTTTATGCTGAATCAACCGTATCATTGAAGTTAATTATCACGGGGGAGATATATAGATATTTTATGTATATAATTTTAGCTGACCTGTCCGTCTATGATGCAAACTATGGAATTTTTCAAGATGATAATACACCTATACATGCAGCGAGACTTGTCCAATCATGGTTTGATGAACACGAGGATGAAGTTAAACATCTGATTTTACCCACATAATCGCCCGATCTCAAAATAATTGAATTTTTATGTTCTATTTTAGAGCGTTCAATACGGAATAGATATTATCTTCAGACATATTTCCCAGTACTTTCACAATATCTCCAGAAAGAATGGTAGAATATTCCTCTAAATACTATTCAAACTTGTATGAATCTATTCCTGTTTGAGTCCAAGCTTTATTTTAGGCCAAAGGTGGTCCTACTTCATACTAATAAAGGATTCTTTATAAATCTAGAGTATTTCCATTATTTTTATAACCACCATTGTATTAGGGTTACATCTTTACTTTTGTTTGGCACATATCTATTCAGAAAAGGAAATCTTAAACTTTTTCTTAGTTGAGCCATTGTTATTAGGGATTTTTTACGTCCCTACTGTAATTTTCATGCTACGTGAGAATTACAGAATCAAAAATATTTTTAAACAAGATTAGAAATAATTAAATCAATCAATGGGACTTCGATGGGGAAATAGAAGATTTTAGAACAAATATATAAGCTAATTTAAGATTTTTTAAAAAAAATAGGAATTGTGATTCAAATTAGATAAAGAGATACAACGTGCAATATTACAATTTGATTCTCACGCTGGTCTAATCTTTTAAATATTGCATTTTGTCCAAAATATTTAATGCATTAGCTCAATAAAACGAAATTCAATCTAGTTTGTTTTGTTTCCATAGAATATGAATGTAATCTAAAATTTTTAAATTCGTTTATTTATGTTTTATGTCCACAAAAGTTAATGAAAAAGAATTTAACGAACAATATCTGAATTTTCTGACATTTTAAAAGTATTTTTAATAATCATCATCAAATCCTTGTTGTGAAAATTCGAAAATCTAACATTTTCAAGTAATCTTTTACATCTTATTTCATAATCGACAAAAAGTATTTTTAATACTTCTAATATAAAGATTTTAATCTAGCATGCACTTCACTAATATTTTAATTGCATTTTGTTTCGTGTTAGTGGTTAATTACAAACAGAACAAGAATTCCTCCGTGCGTATTGCTTAGCTAATCAAGAAACAAATTGCTCAAATTCCAGGGTAGAACGTCATGGATCAGCACAGGGGGGAGACAGAGGGCTGTAATTACACTCTTATAGCAACACGTAGAAACAGGCAAGCAGGTTACGTGCTAACACCACCCCTGAGACAAATTGGAAGCGTAACGCCTAAATGCTGCCGAACCTGTCTTGCGTCCAAACAGCGGGTCAGTCCCTTTCTCACTTCCTTTTCTTTGTTTCTTTTCCCAGTGGGACTCTCTTTTCTTTATCGGGTTATGGGGTTTTCTTTATTGCTATGGCCCACCTGTGTTTTTTCTTCATTAGTTCGCGGGAACCCTTTACAAATGATAAAATCGTTATTGGTTGGTGCATTATACCGAAATGATGAGGCAACAAACTCAGCTAGTTTTTCTTAATGTGATGGGTAGAATTGCATTGAAGTCATCACGGACTCAATCGAGTCTGCAACTGGAGATGAATCGAAATTACTTTTTTATGAGGGTTATTGAATTATTATTTTATCACCTAGGCTTTAAAAAAGTGAGTGAGTTTGTTATACTTTGGAGATGCAAATGATCTTTGGCGTAATTAAGAGTTATTCGACAGAAACTATTTTTCAAGCAATAATATTATATAAAATTTTAACAGATAAAACGCTCTGTAACAAATATTTTTCATATAAAAGTGATAAGCCTCATAAAATATGTCAGCTTCATATGATTCCAATCTAACATAATGGCAAAATTTTTACAGTCTTTTAGTGTTAGTTTTCATTTCGAAATATTTAATAACTCTAAAAATTTCACTTATATGGTACAATTCTTTTTTGCAATACCGATTTTTCTTTACTAAAATTGTTAACACTTCTTTTTCTAGTTTTGATTTTAAATTTGAAAAATAAGCCGAATTTTATTTTAATATAGGAAATGTTTATATTTGGTATAAGTTTATCCAAATGAAGCCAAAATTTAGATGCGAGTTAATGATAATATCTGATACAATAAAACCCTTCTTATGGAAAATTCATCCAGAAGGTGTACAGGTTAAATATTCAACAAGATCAGTAAGGAATAATGGCGGTTGATACTGATGGAAGACACGAAGAAACAGTGATAAAATATAGTCGAAGCGTATACAAGATCTAAACTTACAATTAAAGGCATCAAGTAAGCAGAAAATCGAAACTATAAAACGAGTGAAGAAAATTGGTGTTGGAGATTAGCCTTTTAAAGAGAGAATTAACTCGACTTTTGACACTTGTTATGGCCCTCAACTTTCTAGAGCTCTCTTATTGGATAATATACGTTATGAAATATATAAGGGAATTCAGACAATAAGATATAATCAAGATTCTAGAATAATTGAGTTGCTTTATTTTTCCCTTAAGAGTCATAAAAAGATCACTAAGATAAGGTACCATTAAATTGACATCCTTTCAACATCTGTTAGAATTATCTAAAAAAACTATTATAAATTCGTAATAATTGCTTCGTTTCAGCGAATCAATGTTACAAATTAATAGTAATATTGTATTACAAAAAGCAAACGCAGAAGATAATCCGATTCTTTAGTCCTTATTAATTTCTTTAAAAAAATACATTAAGACAACATCAACTTATTCAACAAAACTATGAATGACCAAGTGATTATGCAACAAATGAGCATCCATGAATATTAAAGGGCTTGGGAACATTATCTGAATTTGGTAGCCCCAAGTTCGAGATTTTAAGGTACATAAAAACTCAAGGGAAGTAAGGATTGTCCTTACAAGGGAAGAATTTTATAGCTAATAGATTAAAGAACTAAAAAAAATCCTATTTTCCCCATTTTAAAGTCTGCTATTTTCTCAGTTAATACATTACCAAATAACTTACTTGTAAAAAAATCATTACCAAATCATTATCAATCAAAAATCATCATCAAAAAAGATTATTAGTTGTAGCAGCATTTCTGCACAAAAGAAATATAAATCAATTCTCAGTTTTATAAATATGAATTTTGTATACGCAAAGAAATATATTTAATCTACTGTATTGATCCACTGCCACAACTTTTTTCACTTGTGCAAGGTCTATTTAGTTTAGTTTATTTAAATTAACATACTATTGTAAAGTAACACTAGGAGTATTTTGAGACTGAACTCGTGATTTTGAATCACTATCAGATGACGAGGAAGAAATCTGATCAGGCATTCTCCTCCCCCCTCCCCACACACAACAACACATCAACAAAAGGACGTTTGGCGATGACGGACTTAGAGTGCAACTGACCCCCTTACACGACGGTTCTTCGGTGGAATCCTTTCTCGAACTTGAAACCCTATGGCTCACAAACGGCCTACGAAACAGACAACCACTGCTCCCAGGATTTATTTAGATAAAGTTTCCTCTAGTTTCAGGGAACATATTTCATGATTTGTTTAACAAAAACACATGAAGTCATTCAGTTATATTAAAAATTGCTGATATAAATGCTTAGGTTTATAACTCACAAACAGGTACTTATATGTAGAAAGCAAAGATAAAGTAACAGTGATATGGTTATACAATTAAAAATTTTATGCCTTATTTTATTTAATATAGATCTTTCATTCTTTCCTCCCTGTCTCATTACTCAGCTCGTATGACGAGTTCGGAGTTTGTCTCACAAAGAATAGAGATATTTTAAACGTGACTATGAAATTTACTATTTCCCTTTCAACTTTTAAATTTAATCAAGCTGCATAAGTTAACCAGTCTCCATTTGATTCAGCATCTATTAGTAAGAAATTAAAATATTCACTAATATCAGAGATTTTATTGTTAAAAATTAAAATTGCTTATCATTTCGTCAAATATTTTTTTATAGAAAATAAAAAGATTTGCTTTAAATAATTACTAAAAATTATATATTTTGATCACTTTAAAATAGCATATTACTAATCGTTTGAATTTGACAGCAAGAGCAATCTACACTTCTGATTCCTTATATCGCCACAGATTTTATCATAGGTAATATGCGTGTGATTAATATGAAAAATATTTTTTTCTAGTAAAAAAAAAGTAGGCAATTGAAGCAATGGAAGAAGTTTAACGAAAGCAACATTGAATCCACAAATAAAGACAAAAGTAAAAAATTATTCCGTGCTGGCCATGAACTTTGATTATCACGTGGCATTTTGTCCTTGAATGCAGTCATCTCAGAGTCATCAAGTTGTTCTTTAGCAGTTTACGTATAGCGGAGCAATTCTTTTTCTTTCTTTCTTTTTTTGTTTCTTTTTATGGAACCAATGATGTCATGTATCCGAAACTGTTTTTAATCTCAATAATGCAAAAGAAATAAAGAAATGCTCTTAAAAAATATTCATTTTTTTGTTAAATTCTAACAGCTCATAAGATTAGTATAATTCATTATATCTAAACGAAGTAAATACTCATCAAAAGATAGTTTAGTTTTTTCCATCATCCTCTTTCTAACATTTAATATTATAAAATTTAACCTCTTTAACATTAATATTTTTGGCAACTACATGATTTTTCAGAATGTTTTGTGTTCCCAAAATAAATTCCAAAGCTGTTTATAAAAGACAAAAAAAAAATAATGGAATCAGTTTGATTCCAAATTACTGAAGGCTGCATGGGGGGGATTCATGTCGTCAGTTACATGTTAAGATAAATTCATGATCTTAACATGTATTTATGGTAAAAATAAATTTCCGTAACAATATTATACGGATGACCGATTATTACAGTTCTTTATGACGCCATTATAATTTTCTTTGTAACATGATTTTAGTGATTTAAAATTCATGATTGTTCATTACAAATAAAGTGAAGAATAAAAGTAATTACTAATTTCTAAACACCCAGTATATATATATATATATATATATATATATATATATATATATATATATATATATAATGGAGGATCATTACTTAATTTTCATATCATTCCTTGTGACAAAAAAATAATCTTGTTCGAGAAAGCTAAATTTAATTTAAAATTTTCTCCAAATAAGTAGGAACTCACTTATGTTTTCTTAATAGTAATGTTATATAACAGAACATTTGTATATTAACCACTTCACTGAGGAATTTACTTAACTTCTTAATTAGATGAGGCATTTTATTCGTGAAATTTATTCTTATTATTTTAATTTCTATAAAAATACATAAGTTCATTTTAGGTATTGAAATATTTTTAAATGATTTCTGTATTTTAAATTGCTTAAGACTTTCACTTTATAGAATTTTAAAATCAAAAATGCAGTAATTATATGAGCGCTTTAGACTCGTCATTGTATGCGAAAGGGTTAATTATCCTATATAATTATTAGTCATGTTCACTTGTTTTGTTGTTTTAAACGTTGAGAAGTTATTCTTTAATACAAGAATCTAAATTAATTGGTTCTGCTTCGTACTAATTCAACTGTCCGCTTCACTTAAAAGATTATTAGACATTATCATTAATATAAAGTTTCAATGCATATAGGAAATAATACCATTTATCATTTAAAAGAAAAGTTTAAAAAAAAGAAAGTCATTTCGTAACTCTAGTAGCACACATATATTGTACTATATTTTATGATATAAAGCAATATTCTTTATATTGTTTTGTACTTAATAACATTATACAATATCTTGGAATATTGTACACTATTTTGCTACAGTCTGTGCTCTCTGGGAAGTACGCATACGCATTCAGATAAGGGGATTAAATTTTTAATTACTTCAAAATATCATAACCAAATCAATTAGAAATAACTTTCAAGCATTAGAATAACTACAAGCCATTATAGAAATGTCAAAGATCTCTATTCACAACAGATATCGAATACCATGCCCAAGTTTATCCCACTGAATCAATATCTAGAAGAAAACTCAACCATGCATTATATATTCTACAAATGCACTGTAACTCCAAATCTGAACTCCAGAAAACTCTTACTAAAAAGAGTAGCCACACGGAACAATCAACCGATCACATAAAGAAACAGGAGATAAATATATCCAATCACAAAAACACGTACCATTCACACGTAGGAGAACCATTCGAACAATGATATGTCAATACCATTAAATTCCCTGCCCCACCCACCCCATCCTCAAACGAAGTCATACATCCGACTCTTTTTGCCACGCTGTGGTATCTCGGCTTGTCGATATTTTGGCTCATAAAGAATAAAAATCTTTTACGCCCGATAGATAACCCAGTCTTGGTATGGGAGGAATGTTTTTGTTTACGGCCCCCGCAGCCGTAAACCTCTGTTGTTTATGACTGCCAGGAAACGATCCCGTATGCGTAAATCAGACAGTTTGGGGTGATATGTGTGAACACATTAAACGTTTACTGGGCACCCATAAAAATGGGGTCTCTATTTGAAGAAAGTCAGAGACTTGGACAGCAGTGACAGGCAGGCGTGCCTCGCACAAAATAGGATAATATTAGGGGATTTAATGTTTCTATTTTCCAGTATATAAAGTGTTGAGTAAGTACCCTAATCATCAAAAAGTTCGAAATCGAAGTTTTGATGAATTTACATGTTTTAGATCTCCCCGAGTTAAAACAAAATCTTATGACGTTACGCTTGTCTGTCTGTCTGTAACCAATATAATTAAAAACTCATTAAGCTAGACAAATGAAATTTGATGTATGGTTTTGAACAAACTCTGTACATTTTATCAAGTGATGAGTAAAATCCTTCAAAGGCGTGGCATGAGTAAAATCTTCATTATATGTCCAAATGTTAGAATGTAAGATAATATGATAATTACAAAACAAAGAAAGCTAGATGCATTAAATTCGGCCTACAACATTCTGCAGTGTACATCTGTACCAACCTAATCTACTAAATTTTGAACTAAAACGAAGAAGAGATTGACCGACTATCGATTTATAATTTAATAAATAAGCAAGGGTGACAAAATGGGCGACATGGGTAACTACAAATGTAGATCTGAATCAATTTTTTTCTCTCAATCTATTGGAAAAAACGCGTCAAAAACATAAATTCAATTTCGGACACTATTCACCGAATGCTATCGATAAATCACTGAAAACAATGACTCTACAATAAAAATACTAAATTCATTCCAAAGCTTGATATTTCGTACGTCTTGTATGCCAATGATAAGAAAAACGTCCTTTGTGATAATACTCTTAGTAAATAATACATGAAAAAGTGTTAGACTATTCCTGAGGGTTCAGAGTAGCATATCCTTTTAGCTTCAGAGATATCTGATCATTAAGTGGATTATATTATACTAATAATAAGAGATGTAAATAATATTTCTCTAATTTTATTTTTATTTTTGTGAAACTTAAAGGTTTTTTCGACTCTCGTTTAAAATTAATAAAATTAATTAAAATTAATCGTGAACTTAATTATCTGGTATAAAATTACTTAAAATCCATATACGTCTCAAATGCCAATCAAATTATTAAACGAACAAAAAAAAATCGAGGTGTGTTTCTTTAGTCAGAAACATCCAAGTATAAAAACAGGCTATATCTTACAGGCTTAAGTCTTCCATTTTTTTGAAGAAAATTACTTATAATCATAAAATAACGATAACGAGTACACAAAACACGTATTCCACATATGTGAACAGAATCCTAATTATTAATAGAAAGTGCTGTTGTAAAATATACTCAGAAACATATTGAAAAATGTATCAAAATCAAACAAAAACTGATTAACTGAAAAGCTTTTTCTCGAAATTTTAAGAAATGCAAAAATAGATTCTGCGCAATAATATGCCCAGATGTTATCGATGCAAAACTTTAAACATTAAATTCCTTCCTAATTAAAAATTTAATTAAAATTTTGAAAAAGTACTTTCTTAGTGATCACTTATTAGATAGGAGGTGACCCCCTGTCGTATTTTGATATGTGTCACAATCTTACACTAAAATACCGTGTCACTAACGTACTACACAGCTTTTAGCAATACTTTTCCCGCATTAGACAACTTCTTCAATAAACAGAAAGGCCTTCTATGCAAATAAACTTGAATTTAATTAACGACGTGACATGAACAAGGAGCGTTCGTCATCTGCGAGCAACAGCATCACGACATAGCAAATTCAAATACAAGAATGGAGCTTCAAACAATTTCACTTATCCAATTTTATTATTCGAGCGTGCTGCCTTCTTGAATTCTTACAGTCAAATACAAATGACCGTAGAGGCAGACAGTCTACGTAGATGTATTTTAAAATGTGAAATAATTCCAAAGTTTTGGCTTCAGCCCATAGACTAAATTTGATTTGTATTGGTAGCAGAGTTATACGGAGAAACATGGACGGAGCGCTATAATTTCATAAACATGTCCTCATTTTCAGATAAGTTCGATATAAAAATTAATTTTCTTCAAAATGGAGTTTGGGTCTAAATATTTTAATCTTTTCATGATTAAATATTTTCTGTCTCTGTATAATATTGTATACAGATAAAAAGGTCTCTGTATAATATTGTATACAGATAAAAGGTCGCGAAAGAGTCAATCCTTTTAACAATCGACGTTAGATTTCGTCGTTACCGATGTCCCCCGCTTCGAGAGTAATCAGATAAGCACCCACAAAACAACCACTGACTTATATCACTGGTCTCAAAACAGCCCGAACCACCATCAGAAAACCAATTCCGACTAACCCAGAAGTCATTCCATGCAAAAGAGTGTGCAAATAACTCCGGATCTCATTTGTTCTACGAGGAATCTCCGTCTTTTGCGAGCGCCCGGCTCTGAGACCCAGTGAAATCAAATTATAAAAACGGAACTCAATACATAATTCATCGCTTAAGCAGGGCTTAGTGGCGACATCCATTTTAATTCCTGCATTCGGGAATCGAATCACGTGCTCCTGTTGTAACCCGGGCTCCTGAAAATATTGTACACCCCCCACCCCTTCTAATTTCTTGAAAAGCAATAAATTCGCTGACTTCCCAACCCGGGCATTTGTACGTGAGGGCCCTGCTGATTCCAATGGCCAGGGACAGAGGCGGTCATTAAAAGCTGAATTATAAACCGGCTGGATTTCCAGTGCTAAGGGACCGGATAGAAGGTAAAACGAGATCTTGAGACCAGTTCGTGGGTGAGTGCTTTAGCACCCGTAAATTAATGAATAATCAGAAATGATTGTGCAGAACAACGAAAAAATATTCGACCAACCACCAAAATAACCTTCGGAAAAGTTCGTCACGATTTTAATTTTCACCATTCACTCGATTTCGGACTTTTAAAAAAAAATACTGAAACGATCTGGTTAAAGGCTAAAAACAAACTAATAAAATATAGCAATTTTTTTCAATAATCTTGAGATAAAAGTAAAAATTGTAAATTGACGAGGAAAGAAAATAAGAAAAATAAGTTGCTTTGAATAAAAAACAGACACCCTAGTTACTAAAACTGTCAATACCCAACGTCTTTAGGTTTGAAAAAAAACTATTTTATTATAATAATAAAAATTTGATGTAAACTTAAAAAAAAATTTTAATAGCCAAAATTTAATGATTATAGAGTGCTGGCAAGGAATAAATTTATGGAGCAACTATTTTTCTTTCTCAATACAGTTTCGATATGTCAAGCAATTATTAAATAGAAGAAAACTAAGTCAATGCTTGGTTCGAAATTTTGCATTTCTACAATTTCAATACAGAGAATTTCAACAATTTAGCATTTTGAGCTGGATGTGCAAATAATCAGATAAAAAGACGCGTTAAACTGTAATTGTAGCCATGAATTTCCTTACGCAGCAAAAGACATGAAGTCAAAAGGATCCTATTGTTATTTTTTTCTTTTTTTGATTTTTGTAAACAAAATTGGAATTTATTTTAGAAACAATACATTTCAAAAATCTTGTTATCACCATAAAAATAAAAAAATATTAATACTAAAATTGTTAAATGGTTTAATATTAAATGTTGAAAAGATGTTAAAGGAAAAACTTAAACAATTTTTAGTCAATATTTATTTTAGATTTTTACGGAACTACATTAAGGTAATAACTGTTAGAATTTAACAAACCAACATGAAAAATACATCATTTTAAAGTTTTTTTTAAAAAAAATATTTCTTTTTTCTATTTTTATTACTCAAATTAAAAGCAGATTCACAAGATTTGAAGTCAATAACTCTAACTAAAACAAGATTTGAAAGCAATAACTCTGTTACATGCACGTGCCTGCAGTTAGATTGCTGCCAACATACTGAGGAAATGGCAACGTGCAAGTACTGTGGAGATGATTGAAATCAAGGAGAAAATATCACGTGATAACCAGTGTTCAAGAACAAAGTGAAGACATTTTGACGTTCACCTCCAATTACGGGTAAAAAAATTAACGAAAATGCGTCATGCAAGGACTGTAATAAGCAAAATACATATTAAAATAGTCCTTATTTATTTAGAGTGATTATCAACTCCTAATATTTTTCTATAGCTTCATAAGTTACAACGTAAAGGTGAGAAACATTAATTATTTAAGAACATTTCTTTTATCTCTTTCTAAATACGGTCTGATGTGTCAAGTAATTATTGAATAGGAGAAAATCAAACAAGTGCTTGTATAAACATCAAGTACATGTCTATGTTTCTATGATGACAACATAGAGAAATCCAACCCTCTATCTTCTCGAACTGGACATGCGAACGCATATAATTTAAATAGGAAGACGCATTAACACTAACCAATAGAATGATTTCTAAAACACATCTTCTTTTTAAACTTTGGAGAGTTTATAACGTTACTTTAAGGAGTTTAATTTTTAACTGTAGATATAATTTCTTTGTTTACATTTTGAAATGAGAACATTCTATCAGTGCATCGTTTCCTTTAACCCTTAATAACCTAGAGTTTCAATTTTGATACCAATCTTTTAAACCGAATGTTCACATTACTATTAGTTTTTTTATAGGTTGGCTGTACGTATTTTACTGTTGTATAATATTCTTTCCAACGAAATTTTAAAAAAATCAAATGTCATTATTGTTTTGTTTTATCTATGACAAATTACTCGCGCGGCAAAGTGAACAAGTAAACTCATTTTACTAAAAGTTTTGTTGAATAAAAATTTGATATATTTTCTTTTTCTGAAGAATATAAATACTTGCGATAATAAAAACAATCAATGCTTCGCATTATTTCAGGCATAGGAATATCTGATTTCTTTATGGCGTTAATGCCTGAAGTATCAAAATTGATACCTGTTTTTTTTTCTAAATAAATATGTAAAATAAATATTGTGATTTTTTAGCTATTTTTCCCTTCATCTAGACCCTCAAGCAAACACAGTAATATTAAAAATAAATCACTTTCGTAAATCTGGCTACTAAGGGTTAAAACAGTCAAACTTCATTTAACAAACATATCGCATTATAAGTGAAACTTATAATGAGCAATATAAAATTCAAACAAAGACTTACTTAACGCGATTTTTTGCTGAACTAGTGACAGTTATACTATCATGACGTCACATGCAGGACTGACCAATAAGGTGGGCCAGTTATAAGATTCCAATATTCGCTTGGATGGATGGCTAGTTCTAGCCTCGACAGGACAAATACTTGCTACAGAACAGTTTCTGAGCATGCGTGGTCCTGTTGCATGGTTTGTACTTTTCGTTTCAGTATTCTGAGACAACCACTTTTCGGAGTTTCTATCTCACTATAGAATGACGCACAAGAGGATGTGCGCCGTTTCATGAATTTAACAATAAAGTCAATTCGAAAAATGGCAACAACCATGTAACATCACGTCCTTTCTTCTGTCCTCTCACATCTATTTTGTCGAATTAAACCTATCATAACGCATGCGCAAAAGTGCGGGGGATTTTAGAATCCATTGGTAAGCACTAGTTGGCTGCATGTAAACTTACATATGTCTTGAGTATGTGATGAGCGTTTGTATGAAGAGAACCCTTATATCTTAAAAGAAGTTTTGGCTAGACATATTGGCGATGCAACTCTGAGTTGTTTAAGCAGGTGCTTGAGAAATCTTAATCGGCGATATTTTGTTTCTCGCCAAGAGTATGGAAAAATATTAGTGACATTCATGAGCTGGCGAAGGGATTCAGGCTGAACTCAGGAAAAGCTAATGGAGCTCATCCGAGATGTCAGCAAATAACTACTAATATTATTTTTTCACGTGAGGAATAAAAGTAGATGCACTTGAACTACATCTTCGGTTTAAATAAGGGAGATGCCGAATTCATGGGAAATAGTATCTTACGTTGAGAAATAGATAATATAAGGTAGTGAATATGCAAGCTATAAATTCCTTTAATGATAAAGCTATGTTTTCTTTAATGATTCGATAAATTGTGAATTATAGCTGAAAAGGAATGACTAAAGACAATTTTCATATTAAAATAAAAACGAACTATAAATTAATAATTTCATTATAATAAATGGGAGTATTTTTTTTATAAATGCCCTGCATTGTTCTATTTTATATGATTTCTTATGGGAAAAATGCTCCATTTAACGAGTGTGTCGATTTACGAGCGAAATTTCAAAACGAATAATATTTGTTAAGAGATTTCCACTGTATATACCAAATATATTTACATGGTGGGGTGTACAAAAAGTCAAGTATTCAATTAATCCAGATATCCCATATTCTGTGCATTCTATATATTCGGAGTGGATAGATCTATATGTCGTGGCCGTGAACAACCAACCGTAAATTATCCTCCATACTAGGGAATATTACAGTTTACGCTGTTGTGAAGAAAAATGCCTTTTGTAAATAAGGTGGTGCTGCATACCACCATGTTTGTATAACTGTAACTGTGAAATTTCCGCGTAACTTCATAAGGTACTTGTAAAAAGAAAGAAACAATCACGAGTGTAAGCTTGGTGGTTGCTCTGAAGAACTATGTTTTATTTTACTAACTGAACACTGAATTATTTTCAACAAGCCCAGCATCTGATAGATATAACCGGCAGAATCATGATTTGATTCCGTTTCTTACAACATCAAACTAAATTGAAATTATTTCGGAGCTCGGTTATTTTTACTTTAGAATATTGATGTTTAGCTTGATTTTTAAATTTAATAATTCATTCAATTAAGAACCCGTAAAAATTACGATTATTTAAGCGTAATATTTTCTAGAAACTGAAGAGGATAAATGATATTCAGATTGTGTATGGTACTGCAAATGTGCTTAATTCGGTGATTACGGATAATTTCCATAAATAATTCATAATCATCGGTAAATTTATGGTAATTATGATTGTGATTATTCATAATTTTCGGTATATGTGTGATTATTCATAATAATATATGTGATTATTCATAATTATCGGTAATTATGAATAATCACATATAATTATTCATAATTCATACATGTCTTCCATAAGGGAAAATTATAAACGCTCTCCTTTATAATAAATACATTTTTGAGCAAATTTCTAACACTTAAATTTATTATTTTTTGCACTCGTCTGATACATAATAAAGGTCATCAACATTTTTCTTACGGAAGTTTCGATCCGTTATCAGAGACAATGAGTATTGTTCTCATTCACAAAGTGAGTGATTACCATTTGGTGTATATTATTAAATCACCAAACCTTATGTGCAAAGATTACCAAACCAAGGTATAATGTTGTATCCGTTTTAAGGCTTGAGTGCAAAAGCCTTTTAAATGAGTTAGCGTAAATGCGACTGAGCGCAAGTGACACACAACCCAATTGATTACATTTATTTTAATATATATTATTTCAACCAATCTGAACAAATATTAAATTTGAAAAGAACTCTTGAGAACTCTATACAAAATACACTAGCCAATGCTACAAAAATTAAGATAAATTCTCCTCTTTCAGATCAGGCATTTGATTGTTTATTTATTTTCAGAAACTAAGAGGAATAAAACGTTGATTTTTGAAATTGTTATTCAGCTATCGAATATTTTAAATTATGGTTTGATTCAAAACAAAAATCAAAATTCAAAATCAATTTTCACTTTATCTTGTTAAAATAAATGTCCTTTTCCGATTCATTTTTGGTATCATCTAGGTCCATCTCGCAAACTATCCATCAACTAGCCAAATTAATTATCGTGAAATCGAACAGCTTTCCCCATTCTCTCATCCAACTTAAGTCCGATCAAATAAAATGAGCAAGCAGACCCTTAACCTTTGGTGCCTTGCAAAAGCCCCGCCAAATTGGCGAGAGCGGAAAGGGGGTTCTTAGCAACATCAATTTAATTAGTACGCTTGACCGAACGTCCCTCAACTACTCTGACCACAAGACGACTAATCAGGCGACCGAACAGAGTGGGAATGGTTAAATCTTTTGTGGGGGGTGTCGTTAGGGGTGGAGCCATAAAAATAATCGTTGGTGGAAGGCATTGGAGGAATTACTCCTCTAATGAGAAGAGATGAATTCCTCTCTCTAGTCCTAACCTTTTAGAGGTAGGGTTTAATTCAAGGAAATCGCCAGGGTGGTAAAAATTAGTCTTCGATTGGTTCGGAAAGCTAACGTAGGCCTTGTGAAATGAGGGTCGCTTTTGATTAGTTGGATTTATATGGATTGTTGTGTCAATTAGATGACTACGAATGATGAGTAATGTTTGATTTTTTTTTTTTATTCTGTATCGTTTTGCATGGTTCGTTGGCGCAAGAACCACGTTTGAATATGCTCTGCCAAAAGGGAAAAAATTTTACAAATATTTTTTTTTTTAAAAAAAACATTCATTTATTAAAAAATAGTACAGGTAAAATTGTATAAGTATGATGTAAAAAATGGTTTAAACAACTTTAAATTAAAATTATGAATCATGAAAATTTGACACAATGATGTCAAGTACAAGAACTTATACAGGCATTTTTAACACAAATAGAAAAAATAAAACTATATGCGCGTAAAAAAACCAACAGCTCTTAAGAACTTAAACATATTTGGGTTGTATTTTTCACCCACTCAACCTTGTAATGTTGAAGTAAAAAAAAAACACGTGCACGATAATTAATAAAGGCAGAACAGTCTGTTAAAATGTGATGAATAGTAAAAGGACCATGGCAGTTATTGCACGTAGGCACATTTTCCCCTAAAAGAAGATGTTTGTGGGTGAAGCGTGCATGCTCTATACGGAGATAAGACGACGGGGTAGGGGGTTATTAATGAAGTGGCCTACTCTGCCCTCCTATACCTGGTCCAACAATTCAAAAGGTGGATATGATTCACCTAAATCGTTAGAGTGATAAAAATTTGCCTTCGATTCGTCTTGAACGCTAGCAAAGTTTGTACAATGTGGTTATTGCTTTTGATTGGCTGGGCGTTTGATAGGTTGTTGCGTCATTTACATGATAAAGATGATAAACGCTGTTTGATTACTGAAGAGCTAAGCTCTGTCTTGCTGTATCCAATGAATAATTAAATTAATAAAATGTCTGAAAATTTAAGAAAATCTGAACATTTTAATTAAGATTCGAATACAAAAGACATCAAGCAAGGA
Source organism: Argiope argentata (assembly GCA_026289955.1). Lineage (NCBI taxonomy): Eukaryota > Metazoa > Arthropoda > Arachnida > Araneae > Araneidae > Argiope > Argiope argentata. The sequence goes on along the minus strand of JAOUZG010038391.1, from coordinate 1,910,766 downwards.
GCAGCAAGTTTGGTAAAAAATCATATGGCAACAAATTTCCAAAGTCCAATGGAACAGAATTGAAGCAAAATATTAATAAACGTGAATACTGGAGACAGGCACATACCAATAAAAAATAGTTATAATTTATTCTATTTCTTAAATGATTCAGAATGCATCAATGCAGTAAATTTTGCAGAAGGATTGTTGTATACATTATGTAATTTCTGTGCATTTAAAGTGATGAAATAATTATTTCCCCCAGGAATTCAGGACTGAATTTCAGAGAGAAAATAGTATTAGACTTGAAAAAAGAATACATAAAAGATAATTCTATGAAAAAATACATTTCTCGTAGACGAACAAAATATAATTGTTCCATTTAAAAATATTTTATTTAAATTAGAATTTGAAAAAACCTTAAAATTAAATAATAAAATACTTAGTGATTTTGTGAAATTTCACAAATAGTTTGATTTCATCAAGGTATATTTATCATCCATCAAAATTGACAAAAAAATTTTTTAATTTTAGAGAAGTAATTATAAATTCATAATATAATTATCAGATGAATTTTGAAACACTTTCCTTTTATCTTTATCGTACAACTAGAGGGAATTTTCTTATACTCTTTCAAAAAAGTAAATTTGTGCTTTAGATGCATTTTTTTCAATTGATTGAAACCAAAATTGGTCTAATTGCAATCACAAAACCCCATACCAAATTTGGTACATTGAAATTATTGCATTTGCATGAATCCGAAATTTCAAACTAAGACACCTTACACCCTTCTTTGTATTTGGCTCGAATTTCGTTAAGAGCCTACTACATAAATAAATCTGTTTACGGAATTCTCTGCGTTTTATAATTATTGTGTTGATTTATGTTTGAAAAGTCGGAGAGACACTATGAAAAGATTTTTCTCAAAATTCGACTGAAATCTACAAATTTGGTGCAAAGATCATATATAGACTTTCGTCCATCTAAATCACGGAAATTTGAAATTATCTTTTTTACAGACAGACATTCTCCAAAAAGGTATTCTTCGAACTTTAAGATATCTAAAACCAAATGATTTAATTACTTCCTCTATACTTCATATACGAAATTGTAAAAAATAAAATAAAAAATTGCGCATCTATTCAGTCAAGAATGTATACCGAGTCCCACTCGTCTAACTTGATCCGTTTGTATAATTATCTTCTTAATATAGTCCTAAATAGACAATCAAACGATTGAAAAAATTGCTCCAAAACTTTTAAACTATAATTGTTATGATTATACTGAGTGTTATTTTTCATTTATCAGGCTCATGGAGGGCGTAAAGTATATGTTTCTGTCCAGGGAAAGACAGACAGACCAAAGGATAAATGGATTCTAAGAATGTCAAAAGTTAAATATTTACACGTTGCAAGCATAGGGAACCTGCCGATTTCCTTTTGTAAATGAACTATGTTTCCAAGTTATCATTTTTACGAATAAATAGAATTCAGAAAACAGTTTTACAAACGCAGGAATATCTAAAATAGGAGAACTAAGAAAATTTTCGAGTCTTTTTCAACCAATTATTCTAGTATTTATTTTGTTGTTGAAAAACAAAAATAATTAAAGAAGCAAACTGAATGAATGATTTTTTTTCTTTTGAAACTTAAAGGGATTTTTTTCCGGAATTGTCCATTTTTCTAAATTATTTGTCTTCCTCGTTTTTTCAGAAACAAATTTATATCAATGCTTTTCACAATTAATTAATGTCAATTTTTTAATTCATTTGCATTTCTAATAGATGAGGTTTCAGAACTAGGTATATAAGGAAAAACTATTTTCTTATAAATAATCCATTATTATAATAAATGTATTGCAGAAAAAATATTAGAAGAAAAAAGTTGCAATTCTGTATTTAGAACTTTATTCTTTCTTAAATATAATTGCATAGATAAAAATTATTATTTTTATACCATATACAAATATAATCTGCTTTCTAAGAAAAAGCAATTATCATAATTAATTTCAGGAAGAATTCATTTTTCAAACATGTAACTTCTAATAAATCGTTTACTTGTAATTGCACTTCCTTTACAAATATATCTTTTTAAAAAAATTCAATTATATAACGTGAGTCATTAAAAATCTGAAAAACTGTTTGAAAACGATGAAACAAAAGTTGTTTTTAATTATCAATAATTGGTGTTGCAATACGAAACGAAAAAAATTATCTAGCTTTTGAAATACATAATTAAATTATATAATGGCTCGCATTTAAATTGACTGTTCCGGTAACTGTAAATTTATGGTTCTTAAGTTTAAATTTTTTTTAATATCTCAAAAATCCTATTAATGGATATCTTTCTAAGTAATCTTGAGAGGAAAAAAAATATTGTAACTCAATTTTCATAGCAACGTTATTATTTTGCTATTCGACTTCTTACATAAGTTTAATGCACGATAATTAGAAATTATTTTTTCTAAAAAAACCGATGTCATATGTTAATAAAAATTTAGATTCTTATCGTGGTTTTTTTAAGCTTTTACCTTTAATCGTCTTTATATTAAAAACAATATGGAAAAAATATAATTCATCAAGCCATTTATAGTATCATTACTCTTAATAGATAATTATAATGATTAAACTGATAAATTGCTGAATTTTATGATAATGAAGCCTAGAGATTCCTATATATATATTTATTTCTTTTCATATAATTAGAATTACTTCTTCTAAATTTTTCTTGAGTGTTTTATGGTTTATTTTATATATCAAATGTACAGAAAAAATTGTCAATGATAATTTTAAATATTCGTGATATTATCTAACTTGTTATTCTAAATATGACGTACATTATTGATAAGTTCGAGCATTTATAAAAATGAGCTTAATTTCCGATTCTGTTTTTTTCTCAATATTCCACTTAATTTATATTCAGACCAAAAAATATTTCAAAAAGAATAATAGTCAATTAAAATGTTTTTTTCCCATTTTTTCGTATTAAACTATAAAATGAACCTTTTTTTATTGCTTTTAATTACAAATAATTTTTTTCTTTCTTGAATCATAACTTTCTAAATTAAAAGATTTAATTTTTTTGCTGTAAATCTAGATACCGGCCAAAAAATGCAAACTAATTGTTTATTTACTTAATAGTACTGATTATTAAAGACTGGCTACGTTGGCTACCATTTTGCTTATAAAGTATATAGTTCAGTTCTATTTCTAAAACTGTCAGTTTTGATATACTGTTTCATTGATTTAACAAACTTTTGATGATGTGTTTTTCTATTATTGAAAACTAAGAAAAAACGATTCCATTTATTATCTACACAGTTTAATTGTAGGATATTAAAATGAAGTCACTATATAGGAAAAGAAAAACTGCGATTATTATTCAAAAATATTAATTTGTAACTGATTTATTTATTTAATCTGAATTTAAATACATTTTAAGAATAGAATCTGTCAATTCAATCTTCTAAAACGTAAAAAAGAAAAATTCTTTTAAAGAATAAGTTGAAATTTAAATTAATCAAAACAATGTTATCCGGATTCAAAATGGGCAGGTAAGAAAATAACTATTATTATATACAAGCATGAACGTAATCGGACAATTTTAGAAATTTAATTAAAGTCTTAATAGAACTTTGTTTTCAATTTCAGATTTAAGGAAACTAATAAATAAAGAATTTCTTAGGGCATCACAAAAAAATATCAAGAATAACCATCTGCATTTCTTAGTTTCTAGACCCTCAGAGTGGTCTTCCGAAACTTTCTTCCATTTTCTCGCAACCCCTTTATTGGCACAGGCGAGCATAAGTTACGAAATATTAACTTTTGGCCTTAATTTAGCCTTTCCACTGAATCTGCCGTGTTGCCCTCGGTGGGTCATTTGGGGATTAATCCCTCGTAGGTGTAATGGTAACCAAATGCCATATTTATATTTTACAGATTTTTTTTCTGAATCGTTTAAAACAAAAATGATACCCGTATTTAGAAAATCCAATACTAAATTTAATATATTTGTTATATTAATATATTTGTCATTGTGTTTTTAAATTATTTTGTTTACTTGTTCCTGAAAACAAAGACCGATAAGCAATCAACCCATAATTCGATTTGGCTTGAAATGCGACAGGCATCTACACTAAAGATGATAAATTTGTGCGTCAAATTTTAATCATCTAGTTCTCTCCATTTTCTACTTAGAGAGGTTACCTAAATTGGAATAACCGACCAGAAGGGCTTTCCCTTAACAAATTATGCAAAATTAGATCTACAAATTTGGTTTCCATACCGAATACAAAATGCCAATAATCTCTTTCATAGTATTTTTGAATTACCTTTGTTACAGACTGACAGAGGGACATTTTCTAAAATTGTGTTTATCGAACTCAGAGAGGTCTTAAACGTGGAGATAGATCAAAATATTGAGTAAATATGAAAAGAAAAATCGTTAATTAAATTTGTGTCGAAAGAATTAAAATTGTTAAAGTTTCATTACAGTGACAAAAAAGCGTTATTACAATTTATCTTATAGTAAGGAAAAAATTTAAAGGAAAACTACAGTTGCATAATTGAGAAAATATTTCTTCAAACTGCGAGTATTTTTTTAAAAAAGTTAATGCAATAATATTTTGATTGTTATAATGAAAAAATGCTAACAATTTGTTTAATCTAATAGGACTATTCCAAAGGACTAATCTTATAGGACTAATCCAAATTTCAGAAAACTGCTTTGAAATGTTCTTTCCTTTAGTTTGTTTTATATTTAATAATTCAATACATCAAAGGCTAACTGCCTATCTTAAAGATTAAAAAAATGAATATTTGCTTTTATTACTAGCAAAAATAATTCTAATTTAACATCCAAGATAACTTTTCACAAAATGAGCTTATTAAAATAACAATCCTGTATGATTTTTTTTTATTCTTATGTAGTTTATCAAGTAATTTTATTAAAATTTATTTTTGAATACGTATTTAATGAAAATAAGAATAAGATATTCCTACAGATTTAACGAAAAATAGAGATTCATTTGAAATATTACGCGGAAGAAAATCAAAGAACTTCAATTAAAAGGGAAAAATATTTTATCAGTTTTTGTACTTGCAAAGACAATTTAGATTATTAATTTCCTCATTTATTATATTTTGCTTCTACTTAATTTTCGAATAAATGCTATAAAAGTGAAAATAATATAAAGAAATGTGATCTCTTAAAAGATTTCTAATAATAATATGGAACAAGATAATGAAGAGTAATTCCCAATAATGAAATTCTATTCCAGTTAGCATTAAAAGAATTCACCTAACTTTTAAGCCTTTAATTCCCTACATTATACCATCTGTACTTGAAAATAAGTATTTCGTTGCGGTAATGGTAATTCTAAAATCAACTTTCATTTCTATTAATATCACGGAACAAGATAATGAAAAATAATTCGCAATAATGGGATTCTATTCCTGTTCGCTTTAAAAAAAACTTACCTAACTTTTAAGCACTTAATTTCCTACATTGTACCATCTGCACTTGAAAATAAGTATTTCCTTGAGCTAATGGTAATTCTAAAATCAACTTTCATTTAAGCTGCAGTTTATTTCCTCATTTCATCCACTTTATCACAAGACGTACCATTAGTGATTCGTAAATGACTTTTCATAATAAAGCGACCAACCATTTATTATCTCCTAAATTGACAGACATTCCACTTCCTTTTCGAAAAGATACTCTTGCCCGCGGATTCTTTAGAAAAATTGACATGTTGCCTTTAGCATGAAGTGGAAGATTCTGTTAGTGTAACTGAAAAAGGACTAACAGACGAGCGCACTTAACCAAATAACACTCAGTAACTCAATTACAAAAATTTTTCGGAAGCATTCATGCGCACAAGTATTCATTCACTGCTGAGCAATTATGGAAGCCGGGAGCACTTTATCTAAAATGAAATATTTCGCCATTTATTGTTGACTTTAAGTATTATCATAAATGATGGAACTTACAAATGAATAGCTATAAATTGTAAGAAAAAGTTACTTGGAAGTAAAATAAGTAAACTGGAATTAATATCGAAAAGTTTAAAATTAATATATCTAGCGACTGTTGGGAACAATTATTGATTTTCAGTCTTTCTTCCATGACTATGACTGCCCTTAATGATAAATAAACATGAGCATTTAAATATTAGTTGAGAGTTTGGATGCAGCTTTAATATATTAAGAGTTTATTTAGGTATTTAAAAATGATTTTAGGGACTGAGTAATTTCATAAATTTAAAGGATATAATTTCGAGCTAAGCGTAGATTTCTTATTTTCTCAAAATATTTAATTTTATACATTTTTAGCTGTCTAAAAATAAAATCCCAAAGAACCATTAACAGCAAAATAATGAATTGAAATTATTTTATGGAAGTTTTCTTGTAAAAATTCTTTATAAGTTTATAAGAAAAACTTTTTATTTGAAAAATAAAATAAGCATAAATCAATTGGGAATCTATAGTGTGCTTTCATAATGGCTGATATAAAATATTTAAAGATTAGAATATTAAATTGAAAATTCTCAAGATAAGATTTTTAGATTTAATAATTTAATAATCATTTGAGAAGTACTGAAGTATAATTAATAAATCCATTCCACTGGAAAGTTATATATTGAAATCATTGAATTTTAAAGCAAGAAATATTATAAATAAACTATTTTATACAGAAAAGAGTTAAAAGTATGTTAAATCTTGTTATTTGACGTGCTGGATTTCAGATAATTTTGAAATAAGTTACATCAGATTTTCTGAAATTTATAAATGTATTTTTATTAAGAAATTTTTGAATTAGATACATTGTCTTATCTTTCTATCATCAGAGAATATGTTGTCAAATTAAATTTTAATTTGCTTTAACTCATTCAAAGAAATAATGAAAGTCTGTAAAATATTACTTTTCGTTAGAAATATTGCATCAATAAGCCGAGTAAAATAATTCATTTTCCGTTTAATATTTTTTTAGTTCAAAAACAGCTTCATAGTTACATTTATGAATTGATCAATCATTTTAGAAATTTTTTTTCTAATAATTCGCTTCCTTCAGTCGCACTGACCTCCGTACTTTCAGCAACGTTTATTCCCTAGAAAAGAGCATTAGTGTTCATAAAATAAAGGATACTATTCTGCCAGAAAAATTACAATGAAGCTGTTTTATGTTGTTAATCCTTTCCATGCATGTTTATTTCTTTTTAAAAATAAACTCCGTTTCATGTGCATGTAATTGTATGGGCATTCCTGTATATTTTTGCATATGCGGTGGTTAAAGCGAAATTCATTTATTTCATATTTTCCTAATATATGCTTCTGTATTATTATTATAAGATAACCTAAGGAAATCAGTATTACTAAAATTTGAAAGAAAATAAAACTATCGCATGAAGTTCTGATACGATATTGCATTAAAGGGCTAAGTTACAGATTTTAAAGTCATGTTACACGTATATGTAAAATTCTAACGTACGTGGCTCAGAAGTCGCCCTTATTAAATACTGTTGATTGGTGACACTGAAATATTAACAAATCACTATATGAAAGTTTCAGAAGAAACTCCGTCAACTTTCACAGCTGTACTTAATTCAACATTTTTCTATTAAATGAGACTAATTATACTTTAAAAAATATCCTGGATAAAGCTCACGAAAGCTCAATCCACTCAAAAGAAAGGGGATATAAAAGATAGCAGGAAACAGAATCAAACAAAGTTTAAACGAGCGCTTGAACAAGTTTAACCATTGCTAGACAGATAATCGTAATGGCTTATGAATGGAAATTAATGATCATAGCTTGCTAAAACTTTCTTACAAAAATGCGTTTTTGTATATTTTAAAAATAAAAAATATACTCTTTTAATTACATCAATTTCATTCCTGCGCAATGTTTTATTTATTTTTTATAATTTTTTTATGTGCAATTTGTAACGATTTTTACAATTATGAAATTCCAACGCATTCACCAAAACTTTGTCTCAGGCACTTACCAATGTTAATATAAATTATTAAAAAAAACGCTTTATTTGGAAAATTGTGCAGATTTTTCTTATTCCGGCTCTGATTTTGAAGTATACATACTTTTTAATTTACATGTGTAACGATTTTTTGTTTGTATTTATTCAATTGTTTTAATATTATTCATTTTTATCAAATAAACTGGTGATTTATTTTAAAAAATGCACTTCACATTAATACAAAGTGATTACAATTCTGCGTCCCTTATAAAAATATCCTGCAATACAAACGGTTGATCGGATTTGGAGTATAAACTATACATGAAATGCACTCACAAAATTTCGAAGAAAAAATATTTCTTAAGTTTTTATATGAGGATCCGATTGCGAGGAAAAATTTAACATAATAAGCGACAAAATCGGAATACAGAAACAATATTAACTTGTTTCTCATCATCTCGTTATTGATCCATATTAGGTTAAGGAAAGGAAAAAAATAAATTGCTGTTGGAGGGGGGGGGAAACATTTCAATTTGCAGAAACAAGAATAGACTAGGACGGAATTGCACAAAAGGAGCAGTTGTTAATCGTTAACAGCACGATGCATTGAAAGGTGCTCCTTGCGACCACCCTCATTTACCTGCAATTTCAAGTCGATTGGCGGTGTGTTCTAGTAGATCGTAACTGATTTGTTGTGAGGCATTACATATGAAGCGTTATGAAGTTCTTAAAGTCATTCAACGTTGCAAGACCTCCTCGATATACTAAAATTTTTAAGTAAACTGAGCTTTCTCCCCCCCCCTTTTTTTCTCAAACAGCATGCTATTATTTTTTTCTTAACTTTTCCTTTTTCTGTGATTCGATAAAAAAGTGATCAGAAACTAGTAAAAAAATATTAATATTGTTTCTGTATTTCGTTTTGGTCATGTTTTCCAGAAAGTACCCTCTTATCGACACTTTGGAACTTTTATATTATATTATATATAATTCCGTGAGCGGATCTCATGTATAGTCTATATACCGAATTTCTGTGCAATTCTTGCATCCGTTTGTGTAGGAAATTTTAATTATAATCACTCTGTATTCATCAGCCAAAAATGGCCGTAATCGGGGAAACAAGCTCGTTGCCAAAAGCGAATAGTGAAAAATGTATCAAACTGGCAGGAAGAATTTTTTTTCAACACAATGATACAAATCTCGAAAATAACAAAGAATAATATAGTTAGTCAAAAAAATTGGAACTGAAGAGATAAATTCAATTTATATATCTCAAACACAAATTCTAGCCTCACGTCTGTTACTCTATTTGGTCTATTATCTTCAAAACAAAGTAGCCCGATAATCATAACGCAGAAAAAAAAGACCTTCAAAATAATAACCTGGATTTTACAGGGTTACACATCTTTCTGATTTTATCCGTAAATACTTCTACGTGACCTAATAAAAACGCAATACAAAGGAGACACCCCGCCGTTATAAATTCCACCCCTCGTCCACGTGTAATGAAGTTTTTTGCTTCAGCCATTCTAACAATGAAATAAGGAGCAAAAGAATAAACTCTCTAACATTGAAAGACACTACATACACTCCAAAATCCCATTTGATGGTTCCGAACACGCAGCTTAAAGTAGAAACTCAAAATAAAATCCCTTTAGTAAAGGGAGGTGCGTGTGGGGGATTCTTTTCGCTATCTTAGGAAGCGAAGCAAGTGGTTTGACAAGTACTCTAATCCAGCTTCTCCCTCGCAAGAAAAAAAAATCCTTTTTGTTTCCTTTATTTTTTATCCTCTGTGGATCCCAGTCGCGTTTATCCTGTTACCGTCCATGTCCTTGTTCCCATTCGAGGATAGGATACAATGAAGTGATTGAAATAGGGAAGGATACAGTGAGATTTAAATTGCTGTTGGCAAAAATAATATTCACTGTTCTTGTGGTTTTTGAAGTAATTTAATGGTAGTGCAATATTTTTATGCCGTATTTTGCTTATTTCCAGATTTTTAGCGTTAGAAAACGTATTTAGATCACAATTTTTCTATTTTACAAACATTGATCATTCTTTATGAAAACAACTTTTTTGATTACTTATTGTTTCTGTGCTTAAATTTGCCATTATATTATCAAATTGAAAAACCATGAAATATTTTTAAATCGAAGCATTTCAATTGCAAGATCAAAATATCCAATTTCCATCCTTTATTTCTAACCGGATGCATTTCCGAGCATGAAGCTCTTAAAATCTGAAGTCAATAGTTTCATTCTTTGGCACTAATATATTATACAAAGCAGGTCTGTTCAGTTGCATATGGTTATTCATTTTATCATCTAAGGCATGTACAATTTCGCAGTATCTGTTTTCCATCTTTTTTTTCAAATGAGTACGCGCATTTTGAATATGATGCTGTATCCCACATGCCCTGGCCCTGTTATTTTCATTATATTGGCAAATACAGCAGAAAAGAGTCAGACAATGCTTAGTTACATATAATGCTTACTTACATGCAATGGAAATCGCATTTATTGCCTATTTTTAAGCAGAAGCATAACGTCAAGCATAAACAAACGCCGTAAAATATTTCAGACTGTTTCATTGAGAATTTTTTTACAATTCACTTAATTAAATGCATCGCTTGAAGTAGAAAAGAAATCAAAATTATAGAAATAAGTGCCAAACAAAAAATGACGGTGAAAATAGACTTAAAACTTGAATGTTGTGCTGATTTTCAGTGCTTCGTACCTGCTATTTAATTGAACCGAACCATCTTCTAGTTAGATGATCCCTTTAATGACCTAATTAGAGCACACATCCAGCCTTTTATTTCGATATACATTGCAGAGAGGGCATTTAATTAGATATATAAGCCAATTATCTAGTCAGAATAGTATCAGTAGACATATTTATCTTCGTAATATAGATAATCGTGGTTCCTTCCCTGTCGTAAATGATGCCCATGTATTACTATTATCTCACAAAAATGATTTGAAATACTTTGAAAACAAATAAAAAAATCTTTAATAATATCATTTCAGTTTTCATAAAATTTCTTTCCTTGTTTTCAAAAATACAAAATCTGAAACTATAATTCTAATACTAAAATGAAATTCAAATTGATGCATTAAAATGCACTTGCCTTTATCAGCATTAAAACTGAAAAACAAAAAAAAAAATCCCTTTCTTCAAAATCTCATTCTCCAAATGAATTCTCAATGAAAATAGGATTTAAATTTTCTGTTATATTTTTAGCCTATATAGCATTGTAGTAGACTGCTTCAGTTAAATTTATATTTTTAGTCTTGTTTTGAAAAGTATTCTCCAATAATAGATTGACTAATAATAAAAAAGTCAATAAATTGAGCGAACAATAAGGCCGTCAAAGGCTGTTATTTTGTAAAAAAAAAGGTGTTTAGGGAGGATTAGTCAACGCAACTATTTTAACGATTGCATTCAAATTACCTTTAATTAAAGCTTTAGGAAGCCTTTGTTGTAAGGAATTCAATTCAATTTAATTTAGTTTATGTAAATAGAGGTATATTATTTTGTCGCATTGTAACAACTATTTTGAGCGATTCACAGAATCGTGAATCTATTGTATACGTAATTAGTGCATTTTTATTATAGATACAATTTCTTTTATCACTAGATATAATAAGGTTTCCTTAGTAAACTGAAAAATTACAAGTCGTTATTAAATGCGAATTTCAACATATAACTAGATATCTAATCATTTGATATTAAGTCAATCATCCATTATAATTAAATCCAAAATGTTATAAGCTAGCGAAGGCAAGACTATTATTTTACTAGTTTATATTATTTGTTATTAGCTTGGTGTCACGTTCTGATATTCTTTTTGATACTAGTCTTTTTGAGAAAAATGTCGAGATAACAATATAATCCTAAATTTAGATTACGAATTATGATATATATATACAGGAATATATTCAGAACTTTGAATAAAAGCCCTTTTTCAATTATTTTTTTATCAATACCTTATCATAAGAATCCATGCATTCAAATACCTACATATATATTTGTAATTAAATAAAAAGTTAGAACATCTTTATCTGTAGGCAAATAGTTATTGAGTTGGTAGAAATTTAAGAATATAAAAATCTCGAAATTCAACATTGCAGTGCGTATTTTTTTTTAATTATAAAACTTTCTAAACAGTTAACAGGTTTGATTAAGTAAATTATGACAAAAGAACCCAACAGGCAATATGGAGCATAAATGTGGCTTTGATACAATTACTTTCAAAAATAAGACATTTTCAGAAGCTTATAGAATCACCATAGGCATTTAAAAAAAGGCAGTTTAATGTGATGGATATCGTGTCATCTTGAACTGTAACAAGCTCATGACGAATAGAGCTATTTATCATGAGAAATGACATTATTTTTCATTTTTCAAAAGACTGTCACAATCTTTTTTTGCGTCTTAAATTCGTTATTATATCCTCTCCTTTACTGATTTTAATACTCTGTGTTAAATATAAAGAATAAAACAAAAATTAAAGGATATTTCAGTTTGAATATGAAGAAATAAAAAATACCTCCCTTTTTTAATTATTCAAGATTATCAAGAAATTTTTTTGTATTCATCCTTTTTGTGCTTTGAACTTTATCCTCGAATTTAAATGGTGTTATGTCATCTCGTCAATATTTTTTATAAAGTATCTAATCTATAAAAAAATTAAATGGAGTTTTGAGAAGCATAATCTTACGCGAATCTTCAACCTTTATGGGTGAATTTGTAATAAAACAGTAAATACATAAAGCTTCCAGTTTTGATATATAAAATTATGAAATTTTCCATTTAGTTATCGACTACTATTTGTGCATTTAAGTGTTTATCTCTTTTAACATAAAAATATTTTTAATTAGTAAATTTTTGCTGATTAAAAATATTTTTAATAAGTAAACATTTTCAATGTTTTCTCTCAAGTCCTTTTATTTTTAAAGCAATTTATATGCAATAATGCAATTTAGTGTTTTTCGATTTTTGAAAACAACAAGCAAACAAACTATTGACTGTTTTAAAAATATAAAAAAGTTAAAATTTTGGATAATAAAGCAATATATATGGATTCAGTTTTATTTAATATTTTCTATATTTCATAAATTTCTTTGGCTTGAAACAAAATAAATGATTTGAAAAAAGACTTCTAACATATTCATGTTGAATATGATAATATATAGAAAACTATTCTGACAATTAAATAATTTTAGATTAATCAAAATAAATTGAATTTTGTGTTACAAACTACATCCTATTACATTTACATTATTTATAAATAATGTTTCGCTATGCGAAAACGTTTAAATTTATTCAAGAATTCTGCATATAAAGGGCAGTCGACGTCGGATACAATAAATGTTAATGTATTCATTGTTATTTTAATAAATAAATTTTCTCACAAAAATGGATAATTCATAAAATATTATATCAAGTTACACAGGTATATGAAAAGAGAAAGTTGAAAAAGTACATTTTGGTTTTCCCTGTTAAGAGCGAATAATAACAACAAATTTACTTTCTTTTGTTTATATAATCATTTGGGAGTCTTCCTATTTACTTTCTGTCCTAAGATATCCAAAGTCTTACTCAAGTGGATCGGAGCTTTTAATACAATGAGTGCATCCCAGACAGAGGAGAAACAGTCTACAGCTATAAATTATTTCCCAAGATCTCGTAATTTTGGGAATGTACTCTTCCTTTTAATATTTAGCATTCAGTTTTCCATATAGCCATAATCATGTTTCCAAGATTTTTATTTTCATATTATTTGTTGAGTTTTAGCTATGTTCAATAATATTTTTAATTTCTTATTAATACGCATTTTCAGTTACTTATTCCTGTTTTTATTTTTTTCTACCAGTCAACTAGCTTTTTTAGCATTAAAAGGTAAGATAAGATTTTTTTCCCTTTCAGGTTTTTGCCTCCACCGAATGAAACTTGCTATTCTATGAACTGTGAAGAACAAATAGAATGAAGGAAAGCTTTCATTGTTTATATTAAATGAAACTCAATCATAATAATCAGATTTGATATAAAATTCTTTTCCATTGTTTATTACCGTTTCATTTGTTTAAATGAGAAATTGAAAACCAAAAATATAATTAAATATTTTTCTCAGTAGATTATGAAACTATTTCTTTTAATTCAGATTTTTCATCTGTACACAATTTTATTTTGAAAATCCGTTTTCACGACCAGTTTTCCAGCTACCATGAAAGTTTATTTTATAGTTCTGAAACATCTACAGTATACAAGCCAGCAAAAATATTTTGTTTTAAATTTTCTGATTCTTAATTTGTATGTTATTAAATACCTGCAGTGTTTAAGACAATATAAAACTTTGTAAAATTTCATTCAAAAAAATTAATAATGGCGCAGTTTTTATATTATTAAAATATTTAAAAGTCTTCTATAGAAGGGTTATAATTAAAGTGAGAGTTAACAGAAACCATTGGGATTATATAGAAACAGCTGGTTATTGTATTTTATTGAAACTTGGTATATGGACTAATTGAAATATGTAAAAAAAATCTGTAATAATTACGTACAATTCAAATTTCTGAAAGAGCAAACCTATAGAAGTTCACTCACTTGTTGTATTTTGTTCAGAGTATCCAGTGTCCACTTTATAGATATTAAATCTGTGTACGAAATTTTATTTATCTAGCTCTTTTCATTTTGCGGTTATCTTATTAAATTATAATCGAGCAGATGGAGTTAAATACATACATCTTTTAAACGGTATTTGCTCAAAATATTCATTAAAATTAACAAATATGGCATAAAGACCACATGTCTAATTTCATCCATCTAGCTCAATAAGTTTTTGAGTTAATTTTATTAGAGGCAGATGGACGTTTTCAAAAATATGTTTCTTAAATTCATGGAGATGTGAAGTATAGAAATTTATCAAAATTTGGAGTTTGAATATTTTCAGGATTTCAATAATTTATCCATACAAACGTGTGCTATAAAGTAAAACGATCCATTTATTTAATTGTTTCAATTTAATAATTAGTTCATTTATCCATTGAACCCTATTTTAAAATACTAACTGCTGCTAAGATGGAATTCACAAATTTAAATTCCGTCATTAATGGCTGCGAAAATTCGTTTGAAGCTGAATCTTTACAAACTCATAAGCAGGGAACGACCCTAGAAGTTGCACATGATGGCGGTGGGCTCATCGCAAATTTCAAAGCAGCCAACAACAGAAACACTTACGAGCCGAGTTAATTGATTGTAGAGATGACTCCCGTCCCCAGAAGCCGAATGCAATTAGCCGTCGAATTGGACACTGGACGACACGAGTTTGCTGTTAGGACAGGATGATGCTCCTAAAGCAGAAATTCCAACGTCTGCTGCATCTAATCCTGATTTCCATAATGAAATGAATAGTTTCAGACATTCTCTCCTGGCCCCAAGACAAAATGGCCATTGAGAGCCAGATGGCGGAATATTGAGTAGTTTGCTTGATAATACAACGCCAATAATTTCTGATGGCGATAACATGGCATTTAGTGTTTATATAGCGTAAAATATTACACTTGTTATCGCGATAAAATTATGATATTCTATATAAAAAAATGTGATGGCTATGAAATTTTGTCTATTAAATTTCTAAATGTTATTTTATAATGTAAAGCTGAAAGGTAAATCAGCAGCAATATCTAATTAGTATTTAATGTTTATATCATGTAGAAGATTATCATAATCAACATGAACTTTTGTTTTTCGAGCAAAATAATGATGACAATGGTATGTCGTATTTTTAAAAAAATTCAAATATTATTTTTGAACATAAGACTGGAGGATAATTCAGAAGCGATATCTAATTAGTAATTAGTGTTTATGATGTGGAAAATATTAATACATTCTTGATTATAAAATTTTTATTTCTTTGAGAATCGTGGTGATAATGAAATGTTTTTTTTATTTTTAAACGTTATTTTTTTAACTTCAGAAAGAGATAATTCAGAAGCAATATACACTAAATATTAAGGTGCTTATATCAAGTAAAAAATTAATCTATTTATAATGATAATTTTTTGTTTCCATGAAAAAAATGATGGAAAAGATTTTTTTTAATTTTTAAATATTACTTTTAAATAAAGACTGAGGGATAAGTCGGCTGTAATATATAATAATTAATAAATTTTTATGTCGAATTAAACACTACATTGATGATGATACATTTTTGTTTCCGTAGAAAAAGTGATGGCAATGAAATATTTTCTTTTGTATTTTTACTTATTATTTTCTTTTATTTATTTCATTATAAAATTATTTAACAGATTTTTAATTTTATTTTATTTATTTATTTATAAAATGACTATATACATTTTTATTTCATTTATTTCATGATAAAAATATTATATAATTTTTTATTCTATTTAATTTAACATTCTTATTTCCCTTTAAAAAATGGTGGCAGTGAAATGTTTTTCTTTTATATTTCAAAATGTTATTTTTTAAAGTTAAAGCTGTGTGGAAATTAACAGAAATATGTAATTAGTATTCAATGTTTATATGGGTTAAAAGTTTATTATAATAAGGATGATAAAATGTTATTTTCGTGATAAAAGTGGGGTCTATGAAATGTTCTTTTAAACTATGAAATGTTTTCTTTTAAATTAGAAAGATAATTCAATAACAATATGTAATCGGTAATTGTTGAATCATGAATGATTTGAGCACTACAATGCAAAGGATTAAGAAATTTTTAATTTTTAATCTCATTTCTTCAAATCTATTATCATGGTAAATTTATCAAACCTATTCAAATGCTTTAGTATTAAAAATATTCAATTTAGGACTGTATATTTTTAATATGTTACGCTTCATTTCGTGCGTTGAAAAGTCTATCGTTCAACTATTTGTATAAAGCTAACATCATAAAATGAAGTATTATATAAAAAATTAATATTTTAAAATATTTTTATTAGTCAAAAAATATTTTATTTAAAAAATTTTCTGAGGATTATTAATATTTGTTATTAACGGTTGGCTTAAAATAACACATTGTCAATGATATAATAGTAGAAAATAAGTGAAATAAAAAAGGTGCTGTTTTTTCATCATAGAATGAATGTTTGTGATTTGGTATTGCACATGAAGGCCCCAAAATCAAAAACTAGCCATCAATCAAAGGTAAAACCTCTTATGAGAAATGTCTCAACCCTTCTCTTATTTTATCAGTCAATTTTATTTGGTAATTTTTTCGATGCAATTTCAGTAATTTTTTCTGGTATATTAACTATTTTTTGCTTGACTAACTATTTTTATTTAAATTCCTCTAAAAATGTTTATATAATATGCTTCAAAAGAATTTTCATAAATTTAGAATTTCTATGTTATTATTTATTTATTTATAATATGTAGACTGAAACGGTAGATTACAACTTTTGATAAGGGATTCTGAGAATACACAAATGATAGAATCGATTGATGCATTAAAGTTTCTATAGACTAAGTATCCGACATTTCTAAGTACAACTTATATATTTTATAATTTCTGACTCAGTTAATCTGATATTTACAAAAGAGGCATACATAATGAAATCTACTTTTGAAAAGCTAGAAAAACTAGATATCTCTCTATGCGATTTCCTAAACTCTAATATTTTTGGGCTTTGCATTTAAAACATACTTTAAAAAATTGTTTTGATATATTTTTTATGAAGAAAATCATTTCACTAAAGAAATTAGTTTGTGTAGAATAGAAAAGTCAGATGAAGAAGGCAATGCAAACTGAGAAGGCCATAAATGGATGTGAAAACCAAATGCCAAAAAGGACCAAGAAAACCCAAATGCCTGAGAATGCCAAAATGGATGAATCAGAACACCAAATATCAGTAGCAACAAATAAGCTTGTTCCTCAATTTTTCATATGATAGTAAGGTGTACATTTTACCAGTTGCATATTAGTTTCGTTGTATTAATGTTATGCTTTGAAGCTACACCAGGGCATTTTTTTGACGGAGTTTGTAATTTTACACCAAAAACGATCCCCTTTTTCTCTAAACATCTCTACTACTCCAGTGGAAGGATATTTGCTTCCGACAGATTTAACGCTCTCCAGACCAGCAGTTCTTCGATGTATTCGGGTCTCGAACTTGAGCTCTTTCCATTAGGCTGTCGTTAAAGTTTAATTCAATGAAATGTAGTTTTGTGAAAATCCCAAACCAGGAAATTTCACAAATATTAAATGTACTTATAAATGGTGAATGACCTCGGAATATTTTTTTGTCTCTAAAATCTGCCTAAGAACCATACAAACAAATTCATAATTCTACCAGATCTTTTACTAATCCGTTGACTTGCATCTCACTCATTTGACTGGATAACATCATTTAATTCCTAGCTACTCACGCTCTGGCTGACATCTACAGCTCTTCCTATATAAGCTGTTTTAAGCTTTTGAAATTTGTTTCTTTACCGTAATCGATGTAATAAGAATTTCAAATAAAGCAATCTTTGATTAATTACCAACAAATTAAATGTATTTTTGGACATAAATTTAACCGATAAAAGGCTGCCCAATTTTCGTTTATTCATAAATGCATTATGGTGAAAGTATAATTATCATTTCATATTATATTCGTTGTTGTTAGAAATCTTTACAAAATTTGGTTTTACAGTCGATATATAAAAGCTTGAGTAAGTAAGTAAACTTTAGTTTTGATACTAAAGTTATCGCTAATGATAGCATTTTGTATTCTCTAAATTGCATTTATATTTAATGCTAAATGTAAAATGATACACAAACAAAAGTCGTGTGCCTGCAACGAATTGCATTTATAAAATGCACCAAAATTTTAAACAGAAGAATTTTATAGAATTATTTATATTCAGTGAAAATAAGAAACCATATAAGCTTTTCGTTTCCTCAAATAAATTTCAGTCAGTGTCGTTTCTTGTTTAAGATTAAATTATTCAAATATGGAAGTGGCAGATTTTACGAAATGTATTGATATTTGCATTATAATTACATATTATTTAGATCTGATATTCGCCCCTTAATTACAGATTCAAATATATATTAAACATTATATAAAAATATTTTCATGTTCTAGGAATTGAAAAGTGGTAAAAACTTCGGACATAAATGCAAACTTTATTGCAAATATCTATTTAAATTCATTTCAAATTATCCTAACAGTATTCTAGAACTAACTGTGTTGTAATATTTCTAAACGAAAATTTAATTTCTATTATGTATGGCAATAATGAAAAGAATGCATTTTAGAATATGAAATGAATTTAAATTAGTTACCCCTAAATATCATCTAATATTAGAATATTCTTATATAAAAAAATGTACAAACCTTTATGTTTATCGTGAGTCCTCAGTCGGACAATGATAGCGATGACAATCGATAATATAACGAATGCAGCAACGATTCCAATTAAGATACCTATCATTGGACTTAATATCGATTCATCTTCTTCGGCTGAAAAATAATAATACAAAATTCATTTTCATTAAAAAAAACTATAGCATTGTTATCAAAAACATTCTTAATGGATTAATATTTAACATTTTATTTAGTCGAGAAAACATTTCTTCAGAAACACGATGAAAACATATCAGAATGTGAAAGCGTTTCATATTTTGGTATCTCCTATTGTATTAAATTTATATACATATTTAATTTAAAACTCAGAAAATATTGTAAATAATCACAAAAAGAAATTAATTCCATGAACTATATTGCCATTTAATTATTTTAACGTATTACATATCTCAAGCAAGCTTTATAGATACGTGAATATAACTAATTTTTATTTTAAACATTTAGAAGTTAGAAGACAGCTATATTGAAATTTATATAATAAATTTACAAAAAAGGAAATTAAAAAATAACAATTCAACTCTTGTTAATCCTTATTTCAAAATTAAATAATCACATTTCTATAGTAACAGTAAAAAAGTGTAGAATACTAAGAAAAATAAAACGCCATCTAATATCCATTTAGAGATTGCAATATAATTATTTTAATTCATTTTTCTCCTCTAAAATTTTATTACCCAGTTTTAATACTTCCATCCTTTTTTTATTATTCCTTATTACTTAGTCCTTTTCAATTTTCATTATATATAGTTTTTATATTCGTCGAATTGAATTTGTGCGTTGTTTTAAACTTTAACAAATGTTCCAAAATATTTTAATAATAAATTGAAATTAAATTTTTAGTCTCAAATACTTTTTCAACATTTTTTTTCAAATATATATATAAAAAAATTTCTCGTATTGTAGTAGATTGTAAACAATATATAATGAAATTTTCTAACAGTTTAAAACAATTTCTCCTTTTCTTTTTACTATTTTAAAATGTTTATGACGAAGTACAGTAAAAAAATGCCTTTTATAAATTCATATACTGTTTTAGTGATTTTATTAATATGTTAAATAGAAATGAAGTTTATAAAGACATTACTAATATTGTTTTGTATTTTATGTCAGAAAAGCAAAAGTTTTTATTTTAAATTAATGAAATATGTTAACGTTACAAACTAAATTATTGAAAAAATATATTAACAATACAAAACATAATCAAAAGAATAGATGGAGTCCACGGTTATGCCACTTATTCCTAAAAATAAAGAATCTTCATTGATTTCTAAGAAATCAATGATAGAACAATACATGCATAATTCTTTAAACTGTCAAGCTACTAGAAGCACTGCACAAAATATGAAAGAGAAATAAATAATTTGAAACGAAAGCAAAGAGAGGAAAACAGAGAGATAGAACACTAAGCATGCAAATAAGCTAAAAGCATATCGTTATTTAGCTCAGTGATATAAATTATGCAAACGTTAAGCATTCTAACACATAGTTGCTATGTAGAATGTAACCCTATGTGAGTAGATTAGGCTACATAAGCATAAAATGCAAAACTTATGCTTAACAGAGAAAGTGGCATAGTAACAAACACATAATAATTATATTAAAACCAGTTCAATGCAGAAATTTTCGTGACAGCTATGAAACAGAAGACACAAACACACACAATAAAAGCATATATAAATAAATTTAATTCACATGCAACAAAGTATAATATCTTCTTTAAATGTGAACACATTACAGTTTAAAACAAGTATAAAGAAGAAAGGTCAACCATTACATGCTCAGATTACAAGAAAACAAAAACATAAAAAAAAACAGATCTCCATTTAGAAATACGATTACATAGGATCACCATTATATACATAGGAATGAAATGTGTTTCTATCTTTTGAACATGCCTAATATGGTTGAATGGGAAATAAATTGCATTAAATGAGTTAAATAAAAGCATAAAGTTTGTAAGTAGAGTTATTTTCTGTTACTGGGATTCAAAGAAACATTTTGTAATTAAATGTATCTTTTGAAAATAAAATAAAAATAGCTTTATAAAAGCTTTCATTAAGATTTCAATGTCATGTTTTTGTGAAATGATACGTTTTTCATTTATTCCTTTTTACAGATTTAGGAACATATTTAAGCTTTACTGATTGAGTATAAAAGTAGTTAGTTATTCAATTGCAAATATTTCTATCCGAGTTTTACTTAATTAATGATGTGAATAATTTTTTGAATAAGATATTTTTAAATGAACAAATGTAATATTTTATAGAAATGTTAATTTAAAAAATAAGTTTTAAAGTTAAGTTTAAGTTATTAAAAATTAAGTTTTTCTTTGAATAAAGATAGCTTGATAGAATAATTAGGTCGTTGTTTTAAAGAATATTGTAAATAATTTATTTACAAACAATATAGTCTATCTGCCGCTGAAAATTGCACATGATATTTCTGAAACTGATTTATAGGTTAAATTTTTCTGAAAAATATTGAGGATATGCTTTATATCTAAAAAATAATGAAAATGATATTGAATATTAAAACTTTTGTTTAATCCAATCTCGATAAATGATAATGAACACTCCTGATGTTATCTTTTTTTATTTAAAATCGTTAAAAATCTATTTAATAAACATATAAGAATCAAATACTATTTTATAATTGCTTGTATTTGTTAAACCATCAGTTCAATGAAACCGTCTAATCAATCATTTAATATGATTTTATTTATCTTTGTAGTTTTATAAAATTTGTGTATATATAGTTACACAATAATCTGAATTTGACTATTATAATGAATAATAAATTTTATATATGTATCTACTACTTAAATTTGAAAATCTCAAAAAGAAGATCAAAAATAATTTTATTCACGAAAAGTATATTAAATACATTTTTGAATACAACATTCTTTACATTTTACTGCATGTATTAAAAAAATACTACACATCATATTTATTTTCAGATCTTAGAGAAAAAAATTTTAATGCTGCAATATTATACAATATTAAAAAATATTTTTATTGACATACTATACAGGTATTAAAAAAAATACCGTTTTCTTTCATTCAGTTTTATAGCTAAAAATGAAAAATAATCGGTAATCTCACATATAATCTGATACAATTATTATTTTAACTTAATTCAATGACAAAATTGCTGACTAAAACTTTCAAATTGAATAACGTTTTTCATTATTCATGTTTAAAATTATTTTTTACTAAAATTTATTAATGATCGATTGTGAGAAAAAATATTATAATTATATGGTTAAATAATAACTAAAACGTCCTATGAAATTTATTTTTATAATGGAATTATTTATTTTTATGATATATTGATAATTATGTAGAACATTTAAAATTACCATATTCATTGTATAAAAATATTTATAAAAATTAAAGATAATATAACGACACATATATGACAAAAATAATACACTTTCACATTCTGATAATACAATAATGAGGATTGATATATACAAAGGGGATTTGAATGGCTGTGTATACTTTTTAATTATCACGTTTTTATAGTTAATTATCATTTAATTAGTTTAAGAAATTAGCATTGTTTAGGCAATAGATGCATTTTAACAGTTGAAATTGGGATAAATTATGGATTGGAAGTTTAAGGAATAATTGAAGTTAATTTGTCACTTTAATTTAACAGTAGTTTTCAATTCCTAAAATAAACACGAAACAAAATTTTAATGAAAACACTCAATTTCTATATGATATATATTTTTCGATATTTAAAAAAAATAATACGATTCAATTTTTATGAGTTTAACATATTAGCCTACAATAATTTGTTATGCTGAAAAATCGATTTATTTTTAATTGCATAAATACAAGAAATATGATGCATTTTTAATATTTAAATTGATAATAGTTCAAATGACTTCACCAAAATGAATATCACTAAGTGGCGCCATACAATGATAAGTAGGTGATAATTTTTTGTGATTTCAGAGAGTAAGTCTCAATATAATTATCCATATTTTTAGCCTATCTCAAAATTTTCAATTAGAAATATTTTATACATTTTCAAATCCATAGCCACTCTTAATCAGATTTCAAACTTAAAAAATGTATATATTGAATTAAAGTTCCTTCTCATATGAATTTATATGAAGGATTTGGGTATGTCAGTGAGTATTTCAGCTGATAGTGATTTTAATCATGATTTTTTCAAAACTTACACACAACAAGCAGTGAAACTGTAGTTGCAATTATCATATTGTTTAAAAACAAACTATACATTTTAGAAGTGCCTTACAAGGGACTTTGCAAAAATTCAGTATTGAAGCAGCACAGAAACCATTGGTGATTCCGATGCAAGAAATCCAATTTTAATGTGAATTTAAAAAATTGAGTTAATTAGAAATAAAAAAAATAGTTATATCTTTTTTCATGATTATTTGCTGCAGTTTTTTAAGTGAGAAAAAATAATTACTGATTTATTAACATAGTAAGAAAATTTTAACAGGTGATATGGACTCAAGTTTCAGTTAAATAGAACTCTACGAAATATCACAATTTTTATGATACAATGCATAACAGAAAATAAAATGCGAACACAGCAACAAAGTAAGTCTGGAGAAATAACCCCGTGATTTAAGAACTGTTTCTTAATCACGTGATCAAAGAACTATTGTTTAAGGAATTTAGTTAATTTTCGAATGATATGATATCGTATTTGTGACATTTGTCTTAATTCCTAAAATAAGGTAATGATATTTGTGATACTGACTCCTTTTAAAGCGATTCTTGCATTCTAAATTATTTAAATCTGTAATTATTTCACGTTATTACAGGTTTAAAATTAAGAAAATATAAAAATTGTTGGTTTAATCCCCTTATCTAGAAATTGTTTTAACTTCTTGATTTACGAATTTACTTAATTTTATAATTAGAAGATGGCCTGTTTTTGAGATATTTATTATTATTTTAATTCCTAAAATATTTCAAATGACATTTGAGGTATTAAAGTGTCTTAAAATAAGTTTTGCATTTTAAATTACTTCATATATTCATGAAATTACATGTGTATAATTAATAAAAAATTAGTAATTCGATGCGCGAATCAGACTCACCATTGTACACGAAGGATTTATGCAGAGTAATTACAATATTTCTTCTAGTGAATTATCTTCAATACACGCTACGCAACGGCAAAAAATCTCTTATCACATATTTTTGCTGGAGCGACGTTATATCAAATTGTTTTCAAAATGTACGCCTTTCAATCCTTCACCATTGTGATAATATTATAGTATTGCAACAATCTTGTGATACGATCGTTATTATATTTTGAAAATATCAAATAATAAGTCTTTTAAATGTATCCAATTACATTCACCAATCCAGATTCTTATTTTCATAATGGAAAACTATTTTAACAATATTTAATTTCCTCCAATTTAACTACTTTTTAAATGTTTATTCAATCCAATTAAATTTTTTATTCATTCGCATCATGATTATTATGTCATTTATAAACGAGAAAAATATCTATTGATTAGTAAAATCAAATCACCTATGGTGCCGAAGGGCATTAGATGTTAAAGAACTTTAAAAAAAAACTCTTTTTGCATTCTATGTTCTTCATACTTACTATGTTTCAGAAATCGCATTTCAACGTGCATTGTATCCTAAAAAAATTTTATTTTTTACCACACTTTAGAATTTCTTAAAGTTTATAACTATTTCTGACGCATCTTTATAAATTTGTAGATCCTTATCAATAACCATACTGAAGAATCGTGTTTCTGAAGAAGTCACCAAGTCTCAATAAACAGTCACCAACATCAAATAGGCTTGCCTGTATGTCTTTCTGCTGGCCTTAAAGTACTGGCAACTAAAGCCACCGAATTGCTTCTGCCTTTTGCATTGGCCGCATAGAGAACCAGTATAAAGGAAGTGCCTGTTAAGAGATCCTGCACTAGAAAAGTAGGGCTATCTTCTGATGTCATATTTCCTCTCAAATGCTCATTTGTTGAACTGTATATCTCGAGATGAAAGGTTTGGGGCAATCCACCATCGTACCCAGGTTCGCACTGAATCAGCAGGGAGTCAGTCGTATGATTGGTAACCAAACAATTACGCATTGTTTCCGGTGGACCTGAAATTAGATAATTTCTGTTGGTGCTACTGATAAGTATAAGCTGAGAAACTTAGAAATGGTTAGATAATCCCAAATTTTCTTTTCCCTTTTTTATATCATTGGATAATTGTCAATATCGCATTGTAATTCTCTAATTTAATAATTTTAAATATAAAAAAAGTTTTTATTAAAATAAAGACACAGTGTGTCATAAAAATGCAGAGTTGCCACTCCTAAAAATTATTATAAAAAAAGTAATGTTTAAAATTTTAGTTTGTGCGAATACGATCAGACGGACATAAAAGAATTCTAAATTTATCAAAACAGAGAACGCTCACACTTTATATTGATACGTTTTAAGCAAATCAGGCAAACTAAGGAAATAAACTAGATCATAATTACACATGTGCATTTATTTTAAAGTGAAGGATGTTCACCGGGACTCCATCACAAGGTATCATCAAAAAGAGACATCACTATGCCCAATACAACTGCACCGGTGCACCAAAATGCATCATTCAGCCTTATCAAACTGACTGGGGAGTTTTGTTAAAGATGAGACTAAGTAACCTAACAGTCAAAAAGCTGATGGAGTCAAGTCTAATGAACGAAGTAACCATTTAAACTTACAAAGTCGATTGATTTTCCTGTTCTCAGTGAGAGTACCCAATAGGAGCATCTTGATTTCAAATGAATAGTGGAGCAGGGAATTAATCTGCATGAAAGTGACAACAGGTAATGCATGTCTTTCCTAAAATATAGCACAACCTGGCTACGCAGAAGCATACCATTCCGTAGTGACTTCAGTTTTTTCATTCGAATACCTGACATTACTTTAAAAAAAGAACCCAGAATGAAAGATGCAATGAAACCACAATGAACAGACACAAGGAGAATTTAGTAATTTGGTCAGTTATTAATGATTAATTGATCGATACCCGAATACAATGAAAAGTGGGCATGGCATTCAGTCCATATGACATTCGGCTGCCATTGTAAGTCCTATACCATTAGTGCCAACTCTGATGTAGCAGAGATTAATCTTTCCCCTGCACTCTGTCGATAGTAATTGCCGATGTGCCTCTATCTTATATGAGTACAGATATAAGATCCCATACAGAATACGTCGAATCGACGATGCTCCAATATTCTTTTTATTCTCAACATTTAGCAAACCCTACTGATTCTCATTGATGTTTCGACTGCCAATTCATATATTATGCATTTTACTATGTGTTCGGTATTTGTGCTAAAAGATGGTCTACCACATCTTTAACGATCCTACAAACTCCTCGTATCTACACAATATCGCCCTAAATTCAATATCTAAACAACGAAATTGAGCGATTTTTGCACCTTTAATCCTTTCTTCGTGCAGAAATACGCAATGCAAAATTTGTAGTTTCATCAAATTTGTTGAAAAATTAACCACCAAAGTCCAATATGATCATAATAAAATGCTGATGGGATGGAATAACGAATCTATTTATACAATCACATGTTTTATTGCTAGTCTGATTAGTTCAGAAAATCTCAGTATGACATCTGAAAACTCTATATAGGAAATTTTTGAAATAAATGTTTTCATACATGGGAAAAAAATCCAATATTCCTTCAATCATATTCGCTTCTCGAGCGTTACTTTTATTCTGAAATTTCAAAATTTACACGAATTCATGAACACTTTGTAAATTCTTAATTTAAGTAATTAATCAATTTAAATTGCATTAAGTAGATGCTTAACAAATATTGTTCATCATATATGATATATAGTTTATCATCTAATTGTGTAATATTTCAAAATTCTGAAAACTGAAGCAAAACCAGGCCGCATAATTAATTTTACTTAATTTCCAATAAATGACAAAAACCGAAAAATATTTTTAAAAGTTATTCATTACTGTCATTAGCAGAGTATAGTTTTCGGATTTTCCGGTCATATTTATGACACTTCTTATCTTTATTCTTTGTGTTATCTTTATTAATACGATTCAGAGACGGACATTGTAATTAACTTAATGAAACATATGAATCGTCAAGTTGAATGGTAGTCTACATATTGTAACGCTCCAGTGAATAAATCAATACTTGATTATGTCATACCATCCCCTAATACCAGCTGCAAGTAGTTTGACGTCTATTATCTACTGTATGACATGTTTGACATGAAGTTAACTAAAATGTATCAACTGATGACTGGCAGAGATAATTATCGATTTATAATATAATGATGCCGAATTCGTCGTCAGGCAGTTAGACGCCTTTTCTGCAAGAATTGGGTTAGTTTGACGAGCGAACGAATTAATAACTAAACTAAAATAATGTTTCACATTTAGAAGTTACTATTTATTTATTATTGCTTTCAGGCTACATATTCGTTGGAAAATTGAGTTTACAGATTATTTATGTATTTTATTGAGAAGTTGCCTCGTTTCCTTACTTTACTATACTTTTTCTAATTGTACATTTGTTGTAGCATAAAAATATTTTGGTTTATTAACTGAACAAAAATTTAATCATACTTTGTGTATTATTATATAATAAAAAGAAAACGAAAAAAGATTCCAACTAAGTTAACAGAATGATTATTATATAAATTACTCTTGTCATAATTAAAGTTCAAATCGAATCGAATCATAATTCAATTGTCAATTCCTTTTTCCTTCCCTGAAGTTTATAGGCTTGAAAACTTCAGCTTGCAAAGCCTCTAACATAAAGACTGATCAATTTAGTTTCCCAAGAATTGTAGCTTATTATTATTATTGTTAATAGCTTGCATGGGTATTTTAATCAAATTCATTGATCAGAGAACGTACAAGAAAATGATTAATTTTCCAATAAAATTATTAAAAAATGCGAAAATGTGATCATGATAATAAACTTAACGACTATTTTGTCCAATAATTCCACCGTTAGCTTTAGAAAAGTCACGTATCTTATGCAAGTCAATTAAGTTTTGAGTTTTAATCGACATTTTTCTATTACAATTATCACAGTAATAAATCAGACTAAGAATACATGAACTGAACAAAATGCCATTTTTGTTCATTTCATTTGTGTCCTAGTTGTAGCAGCATTGGTGCTCTCTAGATACAATGTTCTTTTAGATATTAATGTTTAGGTAAATTCATATTTTTTGCTAATTGTTTTTCTTTGATAATACATGAACTGTTAAACTTTACATTTTTTTCTTTTTATATTTTTTCGCCAATTTCAAATGCAGTATATAAAGACAGTTTATATTAAAGTATACTTTTATTCAATTCAGAAAAATTTAATGGTTTTCTTAAATACACAATACATTTTATAATTATCTCGTTATTTTATTTGTTAGTCATATAACATTCTTTTTTTATAAAGTAGGCAAACAGGTAAAAAAGTCAATTTTTTTTTCAGAAATCTTAGATATTTTTTTTATCAATATTCTTAATTTTAAAGTAGTACTTTACATGAAGCAATTACCTTTTTTTTCTTTTATTCTAATCTTTGGTACAATTGTCTTACAAAAAACATCGTAAATTAATATTCTATTCATATTTTGTTTTTCTAAAATGGAACAATAATTTTTCAATATCTGCAATTCCTGAACTACATAATAAGCAATCTGTTAATTAAAAAAGGAGGTTATAATAGTTTTAAAATTTTAAAATGTGAAAAGAAATTTTATGTTATAAATTCATTAGTCACATCTCAATATTTAAAGAGAGATTATTTCTCTACAAGAGCGGGATTTTTTTCCGACCAGGAAGTAGGCAATATATTTATTAAATTATCCGCAAGATTTTGAACAAATCATACGATAAGTTTTGAATTAGAAAGCTTTAATTTATACCACTTTTTAGACAAACAAACTTAGATAATTTTTTTCCAAAAAAGCTCTTGACCTTTAGCTTGTATATTTTGGTGTTATGGATGATTTTTTAATCTATTTTATATAAAAAAAAATCAAGAATATTATAATCGTACGACGTTTATCTAAAAATTATCTCAAGAGTAATCTTATACCTTAGAAAAGTAACGGCTTAAGATTAATATTTTGATCATTCATGGATTGCATGCGTGGGCACCAGAAGCTGTAATTTGTCGGTATTTATTTGATTTTCAAAATGATTATAAAACAAGGAAAGTTTGAAGCCATTTCTGTTTGTAATATTTTTGATAATTATATTAATGATGTTTGGAAATCTAGTTCAAATATTTTTAGTAATTATATTAACTTGTTTGAAAGCCCTGTTGCAATTCTTTTGACAATTATATTAATTAAGTTTGGAAACCCATTTATTACCCTTTTGATAATTATATTAATTAAATTTGAAAATCTAGCTGAAATCTTTTAAATAGTTTTATTAATTAGGCTTGGAAATCCAGTTGCAATCCTTTTGATAATTACATTAATTAGGTATGAAAATTCAGAAAAAAAATATTATATAGGGAAATTAATATTGATAACAAAACAATGAAATTTAAACTATTATTTACGAATAAAGTTTTTATTGATTATCCAAATAAAAATTTTAAAAATCGAAAAATTCTAAGTTGTTTGACACTATTTTAATATTAAAATGTTGGGGCCATTTACATTAACTCTTAAATGTATATTGTTGCAAATAGTCTACTTCGAGTTACACTCAATTTTATTTAAAAAGCTGAGTATGATCGCTTCCGAACACATGTTGATAGCAATAGGCGATAAATCATCTATGAAAAAAAAAGTGGACTGCACTTTTGACCAGCCGGTTATATCGTTTTTTACATATGATTTTGGTGGGTGATGAAGATCAGTGTGTTTGTTATCTGACGATATAGTACATATTGTCGAGTTCCCCTCTAAAGTATGGTCTATCCATTTGTTAAAATATTATTTCTTATCTGTTGTCAGGTAAGGTATCAAAGTGATGTTGAATTTGAAAAGCAAATTATATAAAACCTGGATGTTTGGTAAATGTTGTATGTCTCCAAAAGTCTAAACAACTTTTTTTTTCCAAAATAAACATACCACATTACTATCTGGATTTTTTACATGGCCATAACTATTTTCTCATAATAAATGAATATTTTTAATTAAAAACGAATAATTATGCGTTTAAGTGTTAATCATGTAATAATTCATATTATTTTAGATGGAAGCTAGATTTTTGGGAAATGTATTAGGTTGCCAAAAGTCTACATACAATTTTTTTCAAAATAAATATAGCATGTTACTATCTGGATTTTTTAAAATTATTTTTACATGATATTTTGAAAATTGTTTTTACATGATATTGTTACATTCCTATAATAAACATTTTTAATTAGAAACAAACAATCACACATTTAAAGTTTAATTAAGTTGTAATAAATATTATTTAAGAAGTTAGGGTGCCGAGTTGCGCTTAGGAAACATACAACATTTATATTATCCATTGGAAACAAACGTAAAACGTCTGTTTAAGTTCAGGAATTAAACGTAAACCATAAAAACCACAAAACACACTTCGCCTCCGAAAAACTGCAGTTTTCTAATGATAAAAAATTTTCCTTATTATTTTGTAAAAGGTCTGATAATGTAATGTAAAAGGTAATGAGGCAAGTAAAAGGTCTGGTAAATTTTAGCTCTCAGACTAACTGACAAACCATTTTTTTTTTCGTAACAATGTAATCATACATGCGAAATCACAAAAATTAAGATGTGATAAAAAAACTACAGTTATCTAATGAGAAAAAATTGCCGTTGGTATTTTGCAAAAGGTCTGATAATTTAATGTAAAAAGGTAAAGTGAAGGTGAAAGGTCTGGTAAGTTTTAGGCTTCAGACGAGCTGACAAGCCATTTTTTTGCAACAAGTTAAGTATGCAAACGAAACCACAAAATACAGGAGGCCTCAGAAACACTGCAATTATCCAAAGAGACCAAATTGCCCCTGGTATTTTGCCTCATAACCGAATCTTCCACCTAAGGAAATGGTATTTCCGCCACCAGATGAACCTTCCATTCCTCCTTCAGATCTCTACGAGTTCGCTCCATCTTCCACTCACATCATCAATTTCAGTGACACGGCCGAGAGATTTATATCTGTTATCATCTGTAAAAGATCGCGGCAAAGAAGGAGCTCTGATCTATGAGGCATGTTTCCCGTTCCACGTCCATATATATACGGCACGGCACGTGATGCTTCATTTTGAGTTTGATGGGGGGGATGGAACGGGAAGGAAAGGGTTTGTTTGGGTAAGAGGTAACAATTAAAATGTTTTGAGATCAGCCACTTTTGGAAAAGTTAATGAAGGTAAGGTTTGAATTCAGCTTGATTCAAGGATGTCCTTATTATCCCTTACACGAATAAAAGATTGAGAGATTTCTTTAGAAACGAATTATTTAAGGTATATAACTATGTTTGGTATGAATTTTGGGGAAAATGATAAAAAAATATTTATATTTTCTAGCATTTGCATTAAAAAGAATGAGAAAGCATCTATGAAACTAAAATTTACCAGTTAAATAGCAAAAAAGGGAAAAAAGGTGGAAATGTCTATGTATGTGTCTTTTGTTGTTAAAAAGAGTATAAGGCAAAAGTATTCTACCTTAGCGGCTTATCAAAGCATTTACCTAATATTTTTTGTATATAGATTGAGAAATGCATTATCTAGATATTAAATTAAAATATAAGCTGTATTTCCATCTGTTATTTATTTACTGGGATTCAACTTATATATAACTCGAAATTTCCCATTTTTTTCTCGAAATTTCCCAAGTTACTAAAACGACTACATTTTTTTTTTAATTAAAAGTATTATTTAGTCCCTGTTTCAGGTACTGCAGAATATATTTAAAAATTGTTATACAAATTTTGAGCACAAAATTTGCGTTAGAGTTAGACTTAGGAGGTATTTAGTAAGAAAATTCCATCAAAAATTAAAATTTGCGAAAATATCGTATGAAGATGTAAATTTTATAGTAACTCATAAATTCAAATATAAATATCAG
Source organism: Argiope argentata (assembly GCA_026289955.1). NCBI lineage: Eukaryota > Metazoa > Arthropoda > Arachnida > Araneae > Araneidae > Argiope > Argiope argentata. Next base: position 1,878,390 of record JAOUZG010038391.1, on the reverse strand, counting down.
TGTAATATTTTAATAGAATAGGTCTAGAGCCCAAATTCGTTCGGTTTTATAAAGAAACTAGTTTGAATAATAAGGATATTAAATAAAAAATAACATAATTTAACAAAAAATCACAATTACAATGTAGCCACCTAGCTAAAGACTTTTAAAAACTTTTTTGTTAATATACCAAATTGTAGAAAAACATATTTTATCAGAAATATGGAGTTAAATACCATAAACGTGAAGCACTTGTAGACATACTTTAAGTAACGTGGGTTTTAAATAAGATATCAAATTCTAGAAGAATATTGACAAATATTTAATTCTAATATATTTTGTGACTTAACATTTTGGCTATTAATGTTATATCTAGATACCTTAATCTTTTAAACGTAATTTAAAGTTTCCATTAAAATTAGTTCTTTTTGGAAGGAAGAGATTATTTGATGATGACTACGCCTCTAACTTAAAAATCCCCTGGAAACTAAATTTCCAATAAATTTTCGAATCTTATTTAATAGGAAAGAAAGAGTAAAACGTTTAAAACAATTCGAGATAAAAAAAATAACCACCGGTTAAGGCTTCGTTTCATATTCGTGTTATTTTCAAAGAAATTCTTTTTAAATTCTCGTTGAGGAATATTATGCTATTACTTCTTCCATTTTTAAAGCTTAAAGCATATTGGTTTAATTTACCAGAGAATATAAAATATCGATCTTATTTTAGAAAGTCTTGACACACTTGTATTTTTTAATTATCTTTATAAAAAATAGCTAAATTCTATTTTTGTTGTATAAAATCAAAACCATCACGTCTGTAAAAATTTGAACATTTTCACACTCTTACTTTACTAAAGAGAACATATTTCATAAAACTGAGAAATCATGAATAATAGTTCAGCTTAAAATTACCCTTAAAAACTGAGTTATAATTTTATAAAAAATCAGGAAAAAAATTCTGTATTAAAACTTCTTTTGAAGGCAAGTTTTTTTTGCCTGCCAAAAAATTTCAGCTAACATAATTTTTTAAAAATATGAGCTTTCTTTAAAATTTATAACAGCATGCAGAAATTAAAATAATTTATGCAATTTTTTAATAAACTTAAAAGTAGGAAATAATTTAAAATCTGTGATGTCAAAAGGATATTTGAATTGAGAATTATTAACGAAAAACATTACGATATGTTTTATAATAATTGAAACATGAATATAAATGAAACCTATTTATTAATAAGAAAGATTTTCTGTATTAAATGACATTAAGAAACGAGACTTTATTTCTCAAAAAAAAAAAAAAATCTAATCCAATACCAAAATTATTATAGTGGACAATACTTCCATCAAAATTTAAGACAATGTATATACAAGAAGAATATTTCTACTCTTTCAAGAAGAATATTCATTCTAAGGCTTTTAATTTAGAATAAATTTCATGACAAACAAAGAGAAATTATTTATAAGTCTGTCACCGCTTATTGTTAGGTCATAGTACAGTTCACAATCGATATAAAAACGTAATAGATCTAAGTATTTCCTTATTGCTTAAACTTTTTTTTAAAAAAAAATCAGTTGTTTTTAGTGAATACATCGGTTAATTTGAATATTTCATACTCTAACATCAAGATTAATCCCAATTTTTGTTTTAAAAGGATTAGAGTAAGTAATTATAAAAACTGGAATTCTTTCAAACGAATTTGGAGCTCATGAAACATTTTTCATTAACGTTATTTGTTGCTAATATTATATTATATTAACCCCCCTAATTCATAAATAAATTAATATAATGCTTTAAAATTTTGTGTGCCGTCTCCTATAGTGTTACTCCTAATGCTTGTAAAATTTCAAATCGTTAATGTTAAAATTGCAAAAAGTCATTTTAAAGGTCCCTGATCCTCTTAATATGATATTTTATTTGTGTTATTTTTTGTTACATAATTTTTAATAAGATAACATGTATGCATAAAATAAATGAATAACTTAAAAATAAATTGTAAATTTCTAATTTATTCAGTTTAACCATCTTTAAAACAACGTATTTAAATTACGTATTAGATGATAAAGCGAGAAGAATCAATTGCACTTCAGTCAAAAAAATAAATATTTTGAATTTTGCAAATGTTTATGTTAACTATAAGGAATTAAAAAAGTCTATTTTTTTTAAAAGTAAGAAAATTTACATAATCTTTATTTCAAGAAGAAAGTATTAAACGCTTTTCCTAAATGGCATGCATTTGTATAATTAAAAGCATTTTCTGTTAATTTAAATTCACTGAAACTGTATTCTAATAATTATTTTATGTTGAAATGCTTTAAATGAATATAGAGATATTTGTGAGATTTGAAAAATTTACATCGATGTTAATTAAGTCATCAAATATGTATTATAATCTATAAATAAAAAAAATATTTAAAATTTGCAACTAATTCCTAAAACGCAATATAATTTGAGTGTTTAAAGAACTATCTCATTTAAAGCATGAGGAACAAATTAGTTATTTGCATATTCAATTGATGTATTAAGTATTTATAAGCAGGCAGAAATACTTTAATCTTTCATGAAAATTTCCTTCCATTCCAATTTCAAATAAAAAGAATAATTGGACAGGTTTTTAGGGATATTCAAATTGTTGTAATGTGGCATTTTAATGCTTCATTTAAATTTTAAAAATAAATAAAATGAAAAATGTAGTGCAGGCAAAAGCGTTTTTTATCAGCATTATGGTTTCAATAATGAAAACACTTATTGATATTGCAAAGCAAATTGTTTCATGGAATCACTAATCCTTTACTTTCTTTACATGCATGAGGGAAAATGCAAATGATGTAATTATTATTAAAACCATCTGGAAAGTTGGGTTTTTTTATATTATAGGAATAGGTCAAATTGAAAATAGTATCTTCATTGTCAAAAATACATATTAATTAAAGTTTATGAATTCCAATTTATCCTGTTTTTTCTACTTTGATAGCTCATTTTATTCAAAATAGCTACTTGCAGTATAGCTACTTGTAGTATAATGTAAGCAGTAATAGCTACTTGCTGTATTATCCGTTATTACATTGTGGATAATACATAGGGACCATAAAATAACTTTCTCTGTTTGGTTGCATCTGCAGTTAATACTAATGAGCGAATTGGAATCAAATTTCATATAGAGAGAGTCAAAAACATGTAACATTAATTCCCCAGATAAAAAGTTAGAACCAAAAGATGTTAATAGACGAAACATCGTTGCGGCCGGAGTCCAGTTATAAATGAGTTCACATGAAGGTTTGCTTAAGAGCAGTTTACGTTATCTTATGTAGAAATGTTTTAACAATTAAGCTCACTGAAATAAGGTAGGGCTCATATCAAGTTCACATTAACAGTCAATCACGAACAACAGTCAATAATACATTAGAAGTCAAGAACGCACAAGATTTGCTCTTCTCTTTATGCATGGAATGTATGGCGCTACTATACCGACTAAAGATGAATGTTGGGATGAATTTAACATAATTCATCCCGACATTCATCTTTCCTTGTTTGTACGTGACATCAGTGCCAATATTTTCCCTATTGACAACTCTTAGTACTATTTTATTGGTGGGAATCATCCTCCCATACTTTTTAGAATCCGTGTATGAAATGTGGTTTCATTTCTTTCATTCATTCATTCATTTTAACCACAAAACCGGCAAAATTATTTTATGGCAACCCTGTATATCTCTTAAATTGTTCATTTGATTTTCATCTTTTTAGAATTCAATTTACGTCTTATTCGGTGAAGTTAAAGTATATTTGTTTTGTTTCTAACTTTTAGATACAGTTTACCTTACAGCTCATGTTTAGTGCTAATAGATAAATACCAATCGATAAATACGTAATTACACGTCGATTTACTGCATGTATTATGGTGTTTTCAAAAATTTCTATTATTTAATTACATAGTTTTTATCTTAAATATCCTTGTCCATATCTTGCATTACATCAGATATTAACGTAATATTATAAAGTGATTTTATTGATCACAAAAATGTTATACAAAGTTTTAAAATTCAGCATTTTTATAAACAGGATAGTAGCTTGAAAATTCAAAGGAATGAAGGCATTGCTAATAATTTCTAATTTCAATGATAAAGAAAATTTAAAGAACTGTTTTTTTTTAAAAACAACAATTTACAGATGGCTTGCAACATATATTTAAAAATGGTTTTTCGTGCAGGGAACTTATTTTAAAATATCTTGCGATTCATGTAAAATAAAAACTTTAAAACAGCTTAAAACAGAAGTAATTGAATAAACATTAAATATATTTATAGCAGTTTACAAATGTATTGTAAATTGTGGAACTGAAGTTTGATTTTAAAATAAAACAGTTTATAAGAAAACCATTAAATGAAGGGAAAACACTTTTTACATGATACTTTTAATTCCCGCTTTTCATGATGAACAAAACCGCTATTTCTCAAAAATTTCATCTTTATTTTTTGGCATTAAGAAAGAAAACATTTCCACGTAATGGATAAAAAAACGATAAAACTACTGCAAGAAAGATTTAAGGGCCGCAGTCCATTTATGCTTTAAAGTTCTGGTAAAAATGAATTTAGAATGATGGAAGTTGAAATATTAATGATTTTACAACACGTTAGTAGCACATTCACATTAATAATAAGAAAGAACAGGGGGAAATACTTCAGAAATCAATTTGTTGTTCAAATTCAATTTCGAATTTGAACTTTGGTTTTTGGGTGGGTTTTTTTTATCGAAAGGAAAGAAGACTTGGAAGTTATAAATGAAATGCATTTTTTTAATTATCCTATTTTATAGCGTTCTTTAAATAAAGAGTACAGCAAAGAAAAGAAAACTCCTGCTTTTAAATTAATTTTATCTTCAAGGAATTTCGATATAATTTTTTTTCATTACATTTTCTGTGAGATATTCAAACAGGGATGCATTTTTAATACGCCAAGTCACAGACATATGTCATGATAATATATGCAGTAATAATTATTTCTTATGAAAAATTATTCTTTATGAAAATAGTATTCGGAAAATAAAGCAGAAAAGGCTTGAAGTAATGCTTTTTCATTATTTCTCAAAAATAATATTTTTGAATTACATATATTTTTCCAATTTATATAAAAAAGCGAAAATACTAATTCAATATATATTGTTAAAAAGCACATTAAATATTATTATTATGCAAAACATATTTTAATTTAGTTTGTATTCAATATTGTTTACTGTGAAGTATTGACAATATTCACCAAATTATTTGTGTGTTGTTGATAGGATGTAAATTTTTTATTTTAAGTTCTAACAAAAAAAAATTGAAATTTTCGTTTGAAATTTAAATAGTAGTCAAACTCGTTCTAAATAACCGTTATTGCCTGAATTCGATGAAATAATTTTTAAAGATCTATTCATATATTTATATAAGAAAAATATTTGCTAAACAGATATCTTTTTAAATACAATCTAATTTTGCAACAAATTACTAAAATTTCCATTAAGAAATAAGGGAAATTTAAATACAAATTTAAAATTAGAAACCTTATAAATTAAATGTAACCAACATAGAAAGCAAATCTTCGATGCATTTTTAGAGTTAATATAATAATTTGTCTATTTTATATATTTTTTTTCATTCATATGATTAAAAGAAAACTAAAATAAATCTGGTATATTTTTAAGGAGATTTTGAAAATTTATTTAGTTACTATTAATTACATTTAACCACGAATTTTCCTTTTTCCCGGTTTTCATAAAAAGGAATTTCAAAAAATAATAATGTTTTAATACAAATTGGACCAATTAAGGATCGAAAAATAAAAAACCCACAAGAGAGAAAAAGGAAGAATAAGACTTTATTCATTTTAAAATTATATAATTAAATGTTAAAAAGGATAAATATTGCATTTGAAATTAGATTTGAAAGATTTTAAAAGCACGAATTCATTATTAAAAATGGCGATATTGAATCAGATTTTATAGTTTAAGGCTAAGGTTCATGTATTTTCAACTTTTCTGCAAATATCCTGCTGTTCAATTTCTTTAAAAAAGAGAATAGGGATTTGATGATCTCAGATGATAAATTTTGACTGGTCATAAATTCTTGATGTTCCCTGATTTTGGCAGTCAGGTTATATATAAATAACAAGATGTGCTTACTCAATGATTTCAATTTTATATTTTATGGAAAGTTTCGATTCATTTTTAAGCTTTCTAACTTCTTATCACAAATGTGGAAAATGGAATCCTTTCTTTATAGGATATTCAAACGGTGAAATATCAGAATTTTCCCTTTGATTACGGTGTACTGCAGTAAAAATACATTTCTACTGCAGTGATATTTCAACTGAACGAGACGTTAAATATGACGCGTCTTTATAAAACTGAAAGTTTCCATCGTATTCATTCTGTAAGAGACTTCAATCACGAACCGCCATATTGTTCTTTATCATAACAAGAATTTGTGTGTGTGTGTGTGTGTGTGTGTGTGTGTGTGTGTGTGTGTGTGT
>JAOUZG010038391.1:1841360-1871895 GCA_026289955.1 Argiope argentata | reverse complement strand
TGTGTGTGTGTGTGTGTGTGTGTGTGTGTGTGTGTGTGTGTGTGTGTGTTCCTCTAATCGCAAGTGAGAAAGAAAACACTTCTTTTATACCAGTATCGAAATAATTGAAACAAAAAAATGGTTAAATTTACTCAGGAAATAAATTACCGTTTCCAAGTAGCTAGTTAAAATAGCATTTGCTAGATACATTATGTAGTATTCTGTATTTAAGATCATTCGAAATTATTGAAAATGTATATTTGGGCCGGGCCGGATAATAACTTCGATTGTTTCCATTTTTTATTTACTATAGTTAGAATTTGGATTGATCATTGTTTTAATGTTTATTTAATCGGTGGTACGTTGATATATTTTTTATTATTTAAATCTTTTGTTGAGATCATCGATGGAAGTTAAAAGTTAACTTACAAATATTAAAGAAAGTTAATTTGTTTTTGAATCATGTTTTGTTTTTTCTTCAATTTATTTCAAAAGTATAGAAATATTGAACTTTTTTTCCATAAACTGTTCAAATCACAAAGTGTTAGAATATTTTATGGGATACGGAGCTGTGTTGTAATACTCTCTCTTCAGCAGAACTGCTCTTAGAGATTTTTTACTATATCTTCGTAAATGATATTTTATCATAACACAAGTATTATTTGACAAATGGTGAAATAGCGTTTTTCTCTAAACATCTAGAAAATAGATTCATATTTCTCTATCAGCATTGAATTACACACACACATATATGGGAACTTCTAATCTAATTGTTCTTATATTCTGTACGGCGCATGTTAAGTCACTCATTGCGTCATGATAATCTCATGATTGTTTCGTGCCTAAATTGGCAGACGAAAATTCGACACTGAGTAGATAAAACATATTGTTCACATTCATTTAACTTTTTATATTTTTTAATATTAGATAACCAGTTAAATGTTTTTAATGAGTATACTCGTCATGAAAAAAAGTTACGACGAACATTTTGAGTTACGACGAGTTTATTCAATACTAATTATATTTATATAATAGTTTAGTTATTATATTTGTAATTATTTTTTATCATATTTATAATATATATATATGTTCATGACAATTCAGATACATATTTTCGGAAGAGTTGCAAATGTTTTGTTCCTGTATGAAGTTGTATGTCGCTTCTTAGTAAATATTTATTAAGCATTAACATTGATAGTTGTATTTCCCCACTTTTGGGGTGGTTTGGGCTTATTAAACATTATATTATATTTCATTATTTTTTCAGCTAAAAAAATCTGTTGAAGGGGTAGCAATGTAAGATGTTAAACCCATAACAGTTTCCTAAAGATAACACCAACAGAAAGTTATCATCATGTTATCACCATATTATCCCCATATTATGGAATGGACTTATAAGCAGATTAGAAAGTCGATTCTTCATACAACTCCAGCATCTTCTTGCACTAGGGTCTCAAACAATATCCTCTAGCACATGTTTCGAAGGCACTTTATTTCACAACAGTTTCAATATTCTAAATTTTTTTTCAACACTTAATCATTTCTGATAACAACAAGGGACAACTTTGAATGGACTTTCGTATGACATTTTTTCTCTATTTCGACATTACATTGACATTAATAATGTAATTAGAATGTTTTGATTATCAGTCTTTATTTGGCTTTACATTATTTTTTACTCTCCATTTACATGTTTGATTATTTTTTGCTATTCGAGATGGGAAATTAATTATTTTTAATGCCAATGAATTTTTATAATGTAAATAGTATTTAAATATGTGTTTAATAATAGATATATCGAAATGTTATTATTTCTGCCTTAATATCTGTATCTTTATTATTTACATTATTAAAAATATTATTTAGTCACCTTTTTCTGAAACATTTAAAATATACGCTTATTTACTGAAAACTATCAACATAATCAGGAATCAATATTAAAGATACACTTATGATGCATTGAAGATATTAAAAGATCTTTGTGAATATACATATATTTTTTGCTGTTTTTCCATTCCTAAGTCGGGTTATTTAAAATTAGAATGGCTCTAAACACAGACGAAGAGTTACTAAGTAATTCATGTGACAATTTTTTTTCTCTTAAAATTATTTTTTGCAATATTTTAAAAATATTTATCAAATACAACCAGATCAGTCTAAGAGATTTTAGAGGAAATATTTTTCTTAAAATCATGAATTTCCTTAAAAATGTTTTTTTATATTTTTTTTGTTTATCATCAAAAGGTTTTTAAATATAAGGAAAGGACGACTCAAATACGTAGTTAAACCATTAGTTGAACAAACACATATAACTACATATAGATAAATGACAAAAAATGAACTTACATTTTAAGCCTTTCTCCACGGTTTGAAGACGTCCTCTTTCAGCACCCCTGGTTGTTATTTAAATTTTGTATACGCCAAACTTACAAATTTCATATATTAAGGACGTGAAAGTGCACAATACATATCACTGAGCTAAATAATATGGTTAGTGGAAATGAATACTGTGAATGGGAATCAACAAACTTTAATTTCAAAAACACCAAGACGTCTGTAAGTGATTGGAAAAAGACTCACCCACTGGTACGACTCTGTACACGCATGGATCCTTCTGCCTTCCGATGTCATTACTTCCCCAGCACAGCAAGGCCCCGTAGCCAAGCATGTTCCGCGGGGTGTAAAACACGGTGCTGGAGGTGCCTTCAGAGATGAAATTCTTCACGTCCATATTTTCCACCGTATTGTTGAGAGCCCAGTGGAATTTGACATCAGTAGGATCGGCCTCCAGTTCGCAGGTGATGTTTAAAGTCTCCTGCTTGGCAACACCAAAGACTTGAACAGCCTTGTTCTTGCAGACAGGAGCAACTACAAGAAAAATCAACTTTAGAAATCTTAATTCCTAAAGTAATCATAAGAATGCACAATAATAAATTTCCACAGAAAACATAAGTGTGTATCATAATAAATTTATAAATCCTAAGCATCTATCATAGTAGATTTAGAAAATAATCATAAGTCTGTACCATAGTAAATTTACAAAGTAATCATAAGTGTGAACCATAATAGATATACAAAGTAATCATAAGTGTGAACCATAATAGATATACAAAGTAATCATAAGTGTAAACCATTATAGATGTACAAAGTAATCATAAGTGTAAACCATTATTGATATACAAAGTAATCATAAGTGTGGACCATTATAGATATACAAAGTAATCATAAGTGTGGACCATTAAAGATATACAAAGTAATCATAAGTGAGCTCAATAGTAAATTTACTTTTCATTTTTCAATCTACAATTTTTGAAGATTTCTTTATATTTTTAGTCTTCAAAATAAAGAAAGTTTCAAATTTTTTTATTAAATCTTGAAAGCCGATAGAAATGAAAAAAAAATACAATTTGAATTCTGCGTCTGAAGAAATAGTCCATTTTTCTTAAGAGATTGTTATTTAAGATTTGAGCAGTTTAAGAAGGAAAAAAGACAATTTTCCAACCTTCTCAAAGTCTAAGTAATGAATAAATGCATCATTTATCTTAAATTTCTTCTAGAAAGAAATGAATCAGACGCTGATGATTCTGTTCAATTTCCACTCTTTGTTTTCATTTCTTTGGAGAAAAATGAATTACGCTTTTCTTCCCAACAATTCATGAAAGTGATTTATTGATCTATTTATTTTTTTCTATAAAGTTCATTGGTATTCGAGGTATTGTTTTGAGTCCACTTCGAACTTCGAATATAAAAAGAGAATAATAATATATTTTAGGGGAAGGGAGATTTTCGTAGATTTTTTTTATTCCGAAGGTGCAGACAGTATTTTCGAACTATTCAGTGTTAAGTCATGAGAATGAAATCATATGTTATATATGAATAACCAAGAATATGATATTTAATTTTTTTTGTTTAAGTAAAATTTTAATTTTGAAAATATAATTTAATAAAGTTTGAAATTTAAGAAATAATTATATTTAAAATTTTTATACCGAAAATTTCTTTATATACATTAATAGAAGCAAATGGAAATGTCCTCTTAAGTGCTTACAATGGGAAAAATTGCTGAAAAATTCTCTAAAAAAATTAATCTTTAAACTTTTGCATAAAAATTTTTTTTAAAAATTGCAAAAATAAAATATATTAGAAAATAAAAAAAGTTTAGACAATTAAAAAAATACTTTTATTTTGTATAAAGCAAATATCAAAGAGGTATAAAGGAAATATCAAATTTTGCACATAGTTTATCACCTAACTTCTGATTTGAATGATAAGGAATATTTCTATCCTTTCTTTTACGATTGGGCTTCAATGGATAAATGCAAGAAATTTTCACATTTCATTAAATTTTAAGGCCTTAAAACAATTATAGGATATTTCTGAAATAATCATTTACTAATTTTCGAATTCAGGAGCTGTAGAATATACCAAGAAACTACTATAACAAATTTGAAAAAAAAATATGAATTAGATTTTAGCTCAAAATTTCTACAAAAGATTACAATTTTAGAAAGCAGCCTTTTAGCTTTAAAATCCATATAAATGCAAATATAAAAATGAGTCTCACTTTTCGAAAATTGGACTTGGAAGCAAATTTCAAACCATTTTATAAAGAATATTATATATATATATATATATATATATATATTAATCCTTTTTCATATTTTCCTCAAAAAATAAACTTTTTAGTCACCTGACTTAAATACTAAGAATTTCTAAAATTTGAGAAATACAATATATTTTACGAAGTTAATCACATTCGGGTTCATCCACACAGGGAGTGAGAATGAACGTAAGCAAGAATAAAAAAAAATCAATGAGATGAGGCGAGAAACTTTTATTATGCATTTATGGTAATAAATTATTTTTCCCATTCGTTTACCAAACTGAAGGTTATTTTTAATATTGCCTTTTAACAATTTTTATTTTATATTCCGAGGTGTATTTTTTAAAGCAGTTGTATATTTCTTTCAATTAGATTTTATTTCTCAAGTGTTCCTGAGCAGTATGGCCAAAGAAAATTCTACAGAAAGGAAAGAGACTTTCTAATGTTAATCTATATTTACATCAAAAGTATGTTCCAAATACTTTCTTTTGTTAAGTATTATGGCGATGTACACAAGACTTTAATTATAATATTTTCGTCAGTTAATATGTGATAATCACATTCAATATAATTTTAATTCATTCTAACAGTTGTTTTAGAAAATGATAATTCAATGTTCCTATGTGTATATCCTTTTTTTAATACCCCAGTCAACTAAACTTGTAAAGGTGTTGTGAAATTCAGTTCCAGCAGCAAATTCTCATTTTCTGAATTAGAAAATCGGAATCCAACCGAATTTTGATGTGTATGTGAGCGTGCTATACACAGGATTTTTCATTTTTATCTCAAATAGAATTTGCATAAATTGGGAGAAGTGGGATCGACTATCATCAAATAAGTTGGAGTTCAAATTACCGAAGATCTTGTCAAAAAATCCCACATGTAAAAAAAAACATGACAAATAGAAAAAAAACTAATCAAAAAATTCTTACCAGTATAAAAACTTGTATTTTATTTAAAAAAAGATATACTTAATGAATAATTTTCGCATTGTATAAAAGTGATTAGAGTAGTTTTCACGAGTGTCGGCAATTCCTTCTAAAGAAATGAGTTAGAGCTGAGGATTCTGTTAAATTTCTGTTTAGATTGCGTACTTGAATAACGACTTTTCTTTTCAATGATTTACAAAAATATTTATTTTATTCGTTAATAGTTGCATTCTCTCATCGGTCAGTCACCTTTTTTACTGATTTGTTAATAAGCGCTTTCACTTATTTGTTGATAAATGCATTTAATAACTTGTCGATACACGCATTTAAAAACTTGTTGATACACGCATTCAATAATTTGTTAATAAATACATTTACTAATTTATGTCAGTACATTTATGGGTATTCATAATACAGATGACTCCGCATCAAACACAAGAAAATGACAAAATTTAATTATTCTCTTTTATTTCGATAGAGCATATGAAGTTTATTAACTCATTCATACTCAAACCTGAAATACCAAAATGCATGTCATGTATGAATGAATGATAGCAATTTATTCAAGGTGCTTATTTCATGCATCTTTGCAAAAATTAAAGTAATGAGCTAATTTTCAATTCAAACAGAAACTAAATTCCTAGTAGCCAATGAAATCTTAAGCGATTCACTCCCTTACGCCACCTGATCTTCAAGATCAACATTCATTAACAACGGGACAATAACGTCCTTATCTCTAGTATTCTAAGATAAGATTAGATTGGAGGAGAGCCCTTGTCTAAGGTGAGTTATTGCATTCCAAAGCACCGGGCGTGATTATACCACTAGCAACAAATTAGAGGTGGGCATTGGAGAAAGACGTATATGTAGGGACGTATTTTAACCTTAAAATCGGCAAGGTTATAAACCAATGGCAATTAAAGGGTTGCTAAAATATCACTCCTTAGTGCAAAGTACGCATCCAGCTTGCGTGGGCGAAGTCACAGGGGGAGTTGGATAGTGGTTGCACAAACCACGCGATTTTGGTCATTAGCGAAAAGTAATTATTGATTCATTTTTTAAAAAATTACCTCAGAGATGGAAGGTAAATCTGAGTTATATATTCCCTTGAACTGCCTACCTTTGGGCATTTATGTGCTCAATCCAAATGCTAGCAATCAGAATAATATAAGCATTGTGAAACAGCAATTGAAGCTATAAAACAAATCCTATCCAATAGAAATCCATTTGATGTTAGGATTGCTTCTGATTTCGAGCAGTGGCTGAGAAATTAAGGAGATAAAAAAATAGATATTATTAAATTATATTTATTTTTTAAAAGTGTAAATGAATTGCTTCAGTTGCCTATAAATCAATGAAATGTTGGATCAGATAACAAAGACTTCAACCGAGGTAACCAAAATCAGTCGGAATTCAATACTAAATTCTTACAAAAAGGAATCAAAAGTTAAAAAGTGCATTTAGCAACTAAAATTTGCGCTCTAAGAGTAGAAATTTGAAAACTAGGAAGCAGCCAAATGCTTTTATCATTGAAATGCTTTTTTTCTTATAAAAAACATATATTTATTAATATTTGTGATTTAATTAGTCTGCTTCATTAAACTTTTCATGCGTTAAGGATTTAGCATTTTTGTTATATATGTGTGGTGATTGCTATATATATAAGCCAGATAACATCCCTCGGACCGAAGTGCACTTTTGGGCCAACAGATATGTTACTTGGCTACTAATCATAAGATTCGGAGTTCGAGCCTAGCGCTATCCGCTGCACCTAAATATGCAATAAAATTTCTTTAGAATTTATATTTACATTACTGTTGAAGGAATTTAGATATTTTTTCAGCCAATTTACAATATTGTCAAGTCCACTCGTTATACTGACTGCAATTGCTCTCTTAATAGCGTTCTCCTCCCGCTTAGCACTGGTATGCAGCCAAAAGCCCTGGTTTTTCAATTTCTTGCCGTGATTCCCGATCTCTTCAATCGGCCATGACGAGATTCAGAAGGGACCATTTAAAATGTTTGAGGTTTTTAATAAGAGGATTTTCTCTTCTTATTCCTGTTCCCTCTCTGCCAGTCCTGATCATCTTTTTAATTGTCTTGGCGTATCACGGAGGCTACTGTGGGCTGAGCAGGATCTTATGTATGGGAATCTGGCACGTCGGGGCCATTTGGACCTAATGTAGGCTTTCCTGCACCAGAGGTACAGGTAACAGAAACAACAGATTTATATTATTGTTTAATCATCAGAAGTTCCACATATGGACCTTTATACACAAGGAAATTTGAATAGAGCAAATGGAGATCTAAAATTATTACTGCGAAATAGTAGATAAATGGTCCAGTAAAATAACCTATATTAATTTTTTTAAAGTAATTTTTGTTTTCTCGCATACGAAGTATTATAATCGTCGAAAAATTCGAATTCCATGTTTTGTCTAATCTCCCTGTAACTATCGTCTGTTCTAAAAACACATTTTTGAAAATAATCCCTGCGTGACAAATGAAGAAGACTGAAAAAAGGCTTTAAGCTAGCTGGACGTACCTTAATATAAGGCATAACACCAAATTTGTAGATTTCATTCAAATTTGGAGTAAATCATAACTGTTGAAAATGTATATTCGAATATAAGTTAAAACGATGACTACAAAATTAAGAGAGCTAGATAATATTTGGTGCATAGCTTCAGAAACTAAAGTGCGGATACCTACCAAATTTTATGTCAGGTTCAACAAGGGTTGGAGCGTCTATTTGTAATTTTAGAAGTATGTAAAATCAATAACTCAAAAATGCAATAAATATTCAAAACTTCTACGTATTTGGTAAATTTACATTGTTTTATTCTGAATGTCAAATTTTGGTTTAAATCGAATGGAATATCGATTCAAAAACATGAATTCACATTTATTAGTGTATACGAGAATGTTTGGAGGAGACTAGTCCCCCTGATTACCATGGTAATTATAGCATTGAATCATAAAAAAATTAAAAAGGTAAAAAAAAGTTTTTTATTTATATAAATTGATTTATTACATATCTAAATTGTTTTTTAAGAAACATAACAACATACAAAGATCTTAAGATATATGCTTATGTTTTAAAAAATAAATTTAAATTTCTTCAAAATATTTCCCTTTTACGCAAAAACGCTGCTTTGTTTTCTTTTTAATTCCACTCGCGTAGCTGTAATTTACTTTAGAAAAGATTCTACATTCTCTTCATTTTAGCCCCTGTGAAGAGCCCCTTTCTTTGAAAGACGTCATTCATTCCAAGAAAACTGAAGAGCAGCATTTCTTTCAACTAATTCGAATAGTTTCCGAACGAAAAGGCATCAACCACTTCGAACAAACGTAAAACTTTAAACTACTTTTCCTTTATCTTTTGATGCCGCCTTGCCATACTCTCGGTATACGAAACTTTTCAGCCAGCTTGAATAGAAGGTTGAACGGGGGTTGTTGTCAGTTGCACTCCTTCAAGAAAACTAATGACTGCTCCTAACTACCTCCGCGATAACTTCCGCCCTCGATGTCTGGCGCTTAAATCTTTCTTTGTAGTCATCAAAAACCGGCCGCAGCTTTTGTTTACTTGTTTATGTATTTATCGGTTGAGAGCTGAATATGAAGAAGAGGATTCTGAGGTGGTGTTGATGCCACGAAAGCAAGAACACTGAGGCAGTCCTTATGCTCTTGCAATGACAGCTTTGATTCATGCGTTTTTAATGGGCCAGGGAGCTAAGATAACGACTCACTCAGTTGTATTTGGGACGACTTTCCTTGTTTCAACAGATGCAAAAAAACTTTGAACATCTTTTGAATGATCTACTTTGACTATGAAATGAATAAAGAAAAGGGGTTAATATTTAAGAATTATTAAATTGTGAATAAATTCGTAGGAGGGGTGGTTTCAATCTTTAAGACTTTAAAAACAATAATGGGAACCAAACCTTAATGAATTAAATTTCTATTTTGAAAAAAATGCTTCGAATTTTCATTTGTGCAAACCTTAATTTTAATTATTAATTTATTTTTTTTAATTTTAACACTTTTTTTAATTGAGCGTCTTCACCAGGTTTTTGATCCTGGAAATAAGTTTAAATAAAAGAATACTGAATAAAGATTAATTGAAAGAAAAAATGTTTGATTCTACATTAGTTGAATAAGAATACTCATAGATTTTGTTGAAAAATTACTAATTTTAAGTACAAGATAACGAGAAAGGCATTTTCCTCACTTTATATAAGTGATAAAAAGGAGCTCATTCATAGTCAACGTCATTGATTGTATACGCTCTAAAACTGATTTCAAGATGGTTTTCACTCGGCCTGTAAGCCAAAGCATGCACAGAAAGTGAATGATTTAAGTTTGCTAAAATTTCATAAGATAGATTCAGACATTTAATGCCCGACTATAAATTGTCGTTTTGGAGTTCCTAAATTTTTTTTTACAGAAATTATCTGTACTAGTTTGTAAAATGATGGATATTTATACAAAGAAACATAGTAAAATTAAAAAAAAAAGAATATCAACATACATAAATTTGTAAAACTATTTTAAAAAATGGCAAGTAAAACGAAAAAAAAAGAAAGAAACACAACCTTGTAACAGAAAGACCGCAGAGCAAAAAATATCGGAATCAATCTATGATTGAAAAAACATTTCTATAACCCCTCCCCATTAAATTCTACTAACACATGCGCAATAAAAAACGATACTTTCTTAATGACTGACCGCCTTTTTCTGCCTTCCAACGCATTTGAAGCCTACTGGCCATCTTATAACTGACCGAGTGTAAGTCCACTTTTAAGAATTTAACATACAATTGTTCATTTAAGATGCTACAAAAAATTTTAATGATAAAAATATAAGTACGATATTAAACTAGTTAGCCTCACCAATTCGGCTGTCACACCTTAAAAAATAATCAGAGGTAATTAAAGTATGGCTTCAATTCATAGGGATTTAAAATGAATTGATATTTCTCTAAGATATCTTTTGAAGACTGAAATCTTCAGTTCTTTTGAATCTGATTTATTGGAGATTGAAACCTTTTGAGGATTCTGCCATTTTAGTTCAAAACCCTAAAACATTATAATTTAAAAAATTTAAGAACATCACAATATAATGTTCATATTCACAAATAAAAATTGAGGAGCATATATATTATACGACATTGAAATTAATGTGAAATTTTTAATAAAAATATCGTAAATTTAAAATGATTTATTTATGAAATGTAACTTACACAATACCTCTTATAATCTCGTCTTGAATTGCAAAATTAATTCAATTTTGAAAATTTATTTTTTAATAATTCTCCAATTTAACAAACCTTTCACGAAGTGTCCCGAATAACCATCCATACAATTGCTGGGCTAATTTCTGTTTCTAGTGAAACAGGATATAAAGAAAAGTCATCCTGGCTGATAATTCGCTTACAATTCTTTGCCCGTTAAGTAATTTTTGTACACCTATATAAAATAAATTCCATGAAACAAATTTAAAATAACAGCGATATAGTAGATCATTAATACCATCTTTCAAAATCCTTTTATCTATAGAAAAAAGTTCCAACAATTGAAGTAGAAAATACCCAGAAATTAAAATGGCTCAATTGAAAAAAAATGTGTTGTATTTGTGGATAGTGTAAAAATATTTTAGAGGAATTTCCTACTAAGATAGCGAAGAGACAAAATTGAAATCTGTGTTAACTTTGAGATAATTGAACATTTAACTCATTCCTATCCTTCAGAAAAAGCTAATTTTTTTAAATATAACTTAAACAGTAAGAATTCAAAATTTGATACAAATAGTCACGACCATTTCCAAAACGAAATCAAATTTGAAATCACCTTTAAATTATTTTTCAATGAGCTAGCATGATTTGAACAAGGCAACTGAAGCCGGAACACGTCTGTTCTCACCAGAACACAAGAGCGAAGGAAAAGCAGTTTTTTTCATCTGTGCATATACTAAGTGACATTTTTAGGGAATTCTTAGTCAAAAGAAATCTTGGATATTTTTAAAAAATGGAATAGGAATATTTATTCCTTCGCTATCTCAGAACGTATCTAATCCAGAGCATATATAATTTTTAGAGAATGTGTTATAAATAATTGAATGGAAAAGTGGCATTTATATACGAAAAAAAAAAAGAAAAGAAAATTTTAGTAAAGAAAGTAACATGGGCTTCTCACGTGCCCAATCTCATCTATCATATTTTTTAGGCTTTCGAGTTATCAGTTCACATATTCGAAAATACAGACCAAGACATGCTAACCGTTTTACATATAAGTTCTAGCAATTTATACAATATATGCTGCTTTAAATGAGCAATTTTTGTTTATTTCTTTAATTTAGTTACTTGT
This sequence comes from Argiope argentata, assembly GCA_026289955.1. NCBI lineage: Eukaryota > Metazoa > Arthropoda > Arachnida > Araneae > Araneidae > Argiope > Argiope argentata. The sequence continues at coordinate 1,860,019 of JAOUZG010038391.1, read as the reverse complement.
ATTTAAATTTTCTTATATGCAAAAATTAACAAAACAGAGGTCTGAAAATTCAACAGGAAGTCTTCATACCAAATTTCACTTTTATAGCTAGTTCCATTATCTGAAATAAATCTTAAAAGGTGTTTTCAGAATTCATTACGCTTTCGTAAAACGCAGATAGTTAAAAGTTCGAAATTAAATCCTTTAAAAATTTTAACAATTACTCATTGTATGCTTCAGATCAGAAAAAGTAAAAAAAAAAGAAAAAGAAAAAAAGAAGAAGAAAGTTCGTTATATTAAATAATTGTGTATTTATTTGCGTTTCGCGCAACCAAATAAACAGAAATTCAAACGTATATAAATAAGCAAGTAACTAATAAAACATAAATCACACACATATATATATTTGAAATAAACTTTAAATTTTTTAATGAAAGAAGAGTTTACCAACATATTAAAAATGTATTCATAGAAAAATATAAAAATTATATATGAAATTCAACAAATCGATTATTTAAGCACTATTGTAAATACCATTAAGACGTTCTTATAATTACTCATGTGCGTTTATGATTAAAAGAATCAGCAATGACGTTTGATCTTTTTTAATTTACATTGGTTTTTTAAAAACTAAAAGGAATGCGTTCGAAATCGAAAATGAAGGCAATTCATAAATTAAAATGCAATTCATTAATTAATTCTTAATTAATATAAAAACAGAAAATATATTGTTGGATAATTAGATTAATTTTAAATATTTGCTGTCTCTCATTTTCCAAACAGATTTTTTTCTTTTGCAGTAAAATGTAATTAAAATTATGTCCTTTTATATTTTTATTTATAATTTTATGGATTGTAAAATTAAACTATTTAAGATTTCTTTGATATGTGTATGCATTAATTTATTAATATTTTTTTATGGAAGTGGAAATCCATTTTTTAACTACAAATAGTAATATTTTCCATTTCTATTTCACTTATCAACTGCGAAATAATTCAGATTCATGAAATATTCTATAAGATTTTTTAATGTAAATTTTGCCTTTTATTCACCTTGTGACTGGTAAATAGGGAGTCACATGACCCAATGTATTTGAGAATTGTTTTACTAGTATTTGAAATGTTTAATGAAACTTATTAAAGCGTGTTAAGAATTGATAATGCAATTGGCTGTGAAATGTCGAAAAAAATAAAGCATTAGTTAATATCAAATTAACAGCAAATGAGTTTAAAACGATATTATCTGTTAATTCTATTTTTAAACAAACCGTTGGTGGCAACACTAATGAACAGCATTCCAGTTTAATTAGCTTTCTCGAATAATGAAAATATTTCGTCTCTTGGCTAGCAATCGTTTTAATATCTATATAATATGTGCGAACCATGAATTATTTTTTTAAAAAAATAGTAAAGGGTTTCCCGGATATTCACAATACCTGGGAGCCCCTTACTGTTAATGGGTGACATCAGGTGAAGAAAACTGCTAGGAAAGGCCGCGTAAGAATATGGCAATTCGAAAAGAAAGCTGCTCTGAAGCTGCTTAGGTGGCAAATGTGAAAAAATTGACTCAGTATGTAGGTATGTTGATTTTGCTTATTGCACATCTGATAAACAGGCCTGCTGATAAAGTCATCGATTTTAAGACAAGCTTTTAGCTTCTGTTGTTTCAGAAGCGTCCTCTAAAGCCAAGGTATGTCTTAGCATCTCACTCTTACTATGTATTTCATTCACTCATAGACATATCATAATTTAGACCTGAATCAGAGACTGATCACTTATGATCCAGTCCCTTCATTGGCATTGTCACGATTTGGAGGACTTTGTCGCCACGACATATTTATTCGCGCATCAGCCCCCAAGCATACTGGGAGTCTTCGACCTTCGAGGTTCGAATTCACAACCCAAGGAATACGAATCCAAAGCCCTAATAACCAGGCTATCTTGACCTATATAAATATTATATCATACTTCGAAGTTCATGTAGATAGAGGGTTGATAAAACACTGTCTCGAAAATCATGACATTTATTCGTAGAAATCTTAAGATGATTTAGGAAATTGCAGAAGTTACTAGTCACAATTAAGCAGCTCCAATCCAGCAAATGCAATAGGAAACAGCTTTCAAACACAGATGTTTCTAATACCTCGGAGGAATTCTATCTTCTGTGCACTAGACTAATATTCATGTCTTAGCTACTTTCTTATCATTTTTTGCCCATCGAGTTGTGATATTTATACCTAACTAGGCATGTAAATCTAGAACTTTCGCCAAGGTTCTGGAAGTTTCTAGGCTATCTGGCTTAGTAAGTATACTAGAGATTAAGTGGTATAATTTTCCACGACCCTCTATTTTTCTCCAAATCTCGCTAAAAGGGTACGACGATTCTCATTAAAAAGTCGCCAAAACACTGGAAATTCCGTTTTTAAGTAAAATACGCCTGAATTGCGTTATTTTTGCACGAAAATCTATGTAATTCAGATCTGTCTGAGATATTTTAAGACAAATACAAATATTTATTAAGTTTGTAACAATATTTAGGTATTGGAAATAAAAGCAAAGAGAGTTCTTAGAGTTCTTGGGGCTTTGAGTTTTCAGGCATAATTAGGCAGATAGGGAAATGTATGTTTTCATCATTGGAAGATTAAGCTACCAGCATTGAACAAATACCTTGTGGAGTTTAAAAACATGATAAGTGGAACTGATAAACATCGTTTAAAGTATCGGACAATATTCGAAGTTGGAGAGCGAGAGAGTAGGGGTCAAAGCCCCTTAGGGTTTATTAAAATATTTATATCAACAGTGCTATCTTATTCTTGTATCGACACTAAACTGAATTATTTCTAATCACTAAGACTGTAAGACTAAGTATTCCTGTATTATGAATTAATGGAGTAGGATCATACGCAGTTTCCCCTGGCAATATTAAAGGATCATATATATTTTATCTTCTTATCCAATTGGAACATCTAAACCTCTATGAAAACTCTGAAGCATCTGACTTGGTCATCATATTGCACAATTTTAGATACAAAATGTGGACAAAACTTTTATATACAACCATTTGGCTCATTGCAAGGTTGGCGAATTTTGCTGTGACTTTGTAGCCGTTACTCTATTACTGCTGTTCGCACCACTGCTTTTCGCCGTTTGGCCATTTTTCTAAAGTTTGTCTATAAACTATTTCTTCGGCAAAAATGGCTGTATATCAAAACTGTTCCCAAAGTGTGTATTACGTCCAATTAGCAAGTAATATATATACGCTGATAAATATTTATACTCGTTACAGGTATTAAAACACCCTTTTCTTCTTAAATGAAATAAAAATAAATGCTCTAAATAGAATTGTGACATAATGCTTTTTTAATAAATGGAGAAAAAGCCACAATTCATCAAATATAACAATAAAACTAAATTGACATTGGAACTATAAGCGTAATTTTCTCTTAAGAGAAAAAGAAAGAACACACATCTCTTTACCTTTATGCATTTTAGGGAAGAAAATCCTATTTGTTTGTTCATTTTGCCGATAAAATGTCGAAGATGATTCACTAATCCTTAACTGCCTACCAATAAATGCCAATATAATTAATTATTCAAATCTATTCATTTTTAAGCGAAGGGATTAGGAAGAGAAACTGAATTTAATTTGTTGTAATTTAAAATTTAATCTTTATTTATACTAAATATTATGAACTATCAATTCCATTTTATCACCCTTATTGCTTTGATTTGGTATTCAAGAAACATAGTTGTAAACAGGGACACTACATAGTAAGAGTTTTGTGCATGAAGGTGGTTTTCTTCAACTTCTTATCCAAAACTCCTCAACAAATATATTTATTTGTATTTAAGTAGGGTTTACATTCAGTTGACAGCTACAATCTATCCAGTAAGTCCACAGATGCATGAACAATACCAACTCCATGCCTCGTCGAGAAAAGAGCTTTCTATTATCTACTCTTTCAAGCTCATTTTTTTACGCATGCATGACTTACTGGAATTTTATAATTGGCTGAGTGCAAACCCACCTTCACGCAATTTCTCAAGATAAGGAGCTGTGTATGTTGCGATTAATTTTATAAATTATCCTTTTATATAATTATAAAATAATTAATCTTGTACCAAATATGGATAAGCGTAAAATAATTTAAAAGATCATAGTGATAGTGGCAATAGCGATTTCTTTTTTATAAAATGTAAAAAAGTGTTTGATGCTTATTTACCAAGACTCTAATGATATATAAAAAAGTAACTGATACATCAGAATGTGAAAAGAATTCTAATGACTGAAATTGAGTTTCGACCAAAATCTATCGAAGTGAAGCAAAGCGTTCTTTCATATTTTTCACTTCATGCTGTATATTATATTCCTAACTATGCATTATATTTAGGTTTCAGTTTCTATTCAGGTTTTCAGGCTTTTTGAATATTTCGTCTCTTCATCGTCATAAAACTACAACACATTCCGTGCATAATATCTAGAAAATGAATGCAGCGCGAATGACGACCTATTAACAGCTTTGATTTTTATATACTTCAATATTATGAATAAAGTATGTAGTCCGACAGTAAGTTGAAACGAAACAGAAATGTCATATGTGGGCCATGATATTTTTGTTTGTCTTTTATATTATAACCAAATACTCAACATAAATATGTACTTTAAGCGTTATTTTAACAATTTATTACTTACTAAACCCTTTGTTCTTTTTATTGGTCATTTTATGATCATACACTTTTTAATTATCTGGCTGCGTAGTTATTTAAAATCTCTAATTAGAGATGTTTGCAAATAAGCGCAAATATTTTTCAAAGAAAGTGAATTGATAATATATATTATACAATAATAATATAATAAAAATCTTTAATCTTAAAAATAAACGCTCTAACTACGAAAAACAAGAGATGAAGCAGAAAATGGAATGATTGCCAACTCGTAAAAATTGTGCACCACACATCCGGTGGGTTATTAATATCAAATATTTCAAATTTCAAAATAAAACACGATTTAAATATAACAACATTATTACCCAACTTTATATCATATTATTTATATTTTATTATACATTATATAGCAAACAAAAAATTTCAAAAAAATACTTCTGAGTCAGCGGGTTAAATTCACTTACATTGAACATCCAACTGCACTTCTTCGCTTCGACCTTCTCCTTCAGTGTTCGTGGCCACGCACTGGTATCGTCCCCTGTGTTCCTTCTTGACTCTCTGCAGTACGAGGGACTGATTGCTGACGATGATTCCGGCGGATAAGTTGCTGAAGAGGACATTGTCCTCGAACCTCCAACTGACATCATGAACCCAGGGATTCGCTCGAATGTTGCAATCGAAGTAAACGTCGCTTCCCTCCTTGATGGCAGTGTGCTGAATGCTGGCTCCGAGGGCTAATCTGAGTTCGGGTATATCTGGAAGTGAAAGACGGTCGTTTTTATATGCTTATATTTACAGCCATTTAATTGTCAAGAAAGCGGTGAAAAACTTTATGGTAAACACAACTGCCGACTTTTTATATTCAAAAAGAAATGTTTTGAACTGGTTACTGATGCTATTGACATGATTTGAATCATTCATACTTACTATCCGGTTTTGAAGATCATATTTCTATCCATATTAATAGAGAGCAAAAGAAGGAAGAGCACCTCATCTTTAGATATAATTATGCACTATCGTCTGCAACATTGAACAAAGGTAAATATTTTAGCCCCTTTTGGTTTATGGCATTATTAAACTAGAAATCCCACTTTCAGTTTAAATATAGCACCTGAAATCATCTTCCGCTCTTAAACTAATTGATTCATTGTTGTGCGAATAGAACTAAGCGTGAATAAAAATTAGTTTTGGAGCCATAATTCTTTTATTTAATTTTTTGTACTGGATTATAATAAAGGTCACTAAGTTGCCATCTGAAATTTTTAATGGAAAATAAAACTTACCGTTATGCATGTATTTCTAAAGTGTACTGCAAATATTTTAGTGGGAAAATATATTTTTGGTTGAGAATTTTGAAGCTCAAAATGCATGGGTAGAAAAACAGCGATTTATCTCTTTTGCTGCATCCCCTTTTCATTTTCAGGATTATTAGAAAGTTATAAGGAAGGTTGTTACATTTGATGACTTATAGCCAACAAAAAGTTACAACTTGGCGCGAATTTCCCCCCTGTTCACGATTCTCCCGTCTGGTTAATAAAGAAAATGTCGTAAGAAGTTATCACGTTTGAAACACAAAGAAAACGGGATTCAACACGAAACAGTGAGAGGAGTTATGAGAAGTGTATAGATTAATTTTTTTTAAACTTTCTTTCACATTCTCGGTCTATTTCGAGATGAAAAAATCAGCACAATAGCAGATTTCAAAAATAGATAATTTTTTAAGCTACCTTGTCAATTTACATGATATTTTCTACTACAACTTTCTTGAGTTAATCTGTACAATCATATCCGAGTTATTGTTATTAGAATATCAGCTCATTTTTAGTTGAGAATCATTTCTAGTTAGTAGAAAGCGTGAATCACAGGCTTAGGGGCTCAAAAATAAGTAGTCACCTGTTCCCCAATGGAAACATCACCAGAAGCTTACGTATTAAGTTGTACACTGATGACGCAGTCACCTGCAACTTAGAAACTAAATAGTCCATTCACCAACGATGCAGTCATTTACAGCTTATGTATTTAATAAACCATTCATAGATAATGCAGTCATTTACAGCTTTAAGTGTATAAATAATTTTAGTTGTCATAAAGTCACTATTTTAATTACATGCTATCGCAAAAATTTCAAAATTGATTAATGTTTTCATGAAAAATGCCCAAATATATTAAGAAAACATCAACAGAACTAACTATAAAATTATTGAGTATTATTCACATTATATGTTTTTATCAGTTTAATAAAAACAATTTCGAAAGATGCGTTTAATAATTTATTAATAGTTATTTCCTACTTTTTTGTATTTAAAAAATTGAGAAAATTAAAGAACTAATCACCTGGATTTTTTTTATATGAAAGAAATTTTCACAGAAATAATATGTATATACCTATCCAATATTTGCCTGTCCATAGAGCACACACTATTTTGAGGGACAAAAAATAGTTGTGCAGCCTCAACAAATGGGGTTCTCTTATTAATTTGCCACTTTGAAAAATGGAAATTAAAACAAAGCTAAACAGAAAAAAAATTTATTGATGCTTTTTTACATGATAATTTAGAAAACTATCTTGTAAAAGATAATGCAGGTAATATTGTGTGAAACCATGTCAAAAGTATTATAAATTGGATTTAAATAAGAATTCTTTCGAAACACAATCAAGCAACTAAATAGATATTAAAGAAAAATGTAATCAAGTGAATTGATTAATTAATAATTCTATAAATATCAAATTATTACATTAACATTGGGTTTATGAAATGGTTATATAAAGTACAGTGCAATTCAAAGTATCCTGTTCCCGATTATCAGGCCTAGATTTATTTATCATAAATTATTTGAGGTAGACAAGGCCTTAAATTGACAAAATGCCAAGACATTAGGAATTGGTTCTAATTGGAGTCGTGTGCAAAATACAAGTTGTGACCGGAAAAGAGTAGTTTTCTGTTTATTCATCATTATTTCGTCGGATACAAGGGACCAATGTTGTCGATGTCCCTGATTATAGCTACGAAATACGTATAGTATTCGTAAATTGTTCTTAGAGTATACTTAATGTTTTCTTAAGTATGCCACAGTGAAGTAAGTGTAAGAAATTCATATTGAAATATGAACAGTTGATATCCTTTAACTTGATTTTGCTCTAAGAAATTCCTGCAGTGCAGTATATAAACATATAAAAACTTCTAGTAAAGAATCTTCTAATTTAATTCGATCCCTTTCTAACAACTCTTTAAATTTTTCAGAGGGTGTGGGCTGCGTTTACATTCTGTGCGGCTTTGAGATAAATGGAAGGCTTCGTATCTTCTCAATAAGAAGTGGGGAAATACGAATTGTAACAGTCAGTTTTGGCATAAAAAGTTTGTCTTTTGGCATTGTTACGCAAAGAAATGAGTTCATAGAGCTACGGCTAATCCATTTTTCAATTTCTGCTATTAGCTCACACTCTCCCTATTATTATATTATATTATATTATATTATATTATATTATATTATATTATATTATATTATATATTATATATTATATTATATTATATATATCTTCAATCGTCCCCCTATTATATTAAATCGTCTCCTTATTATATTATATAAATTTTCAATCTTCAATAAAATAATTTTTATTCATCCACTCAAGTTCAAGTGAATCATATTCAAGTAAAAAAAACCTGTAGTGGGTGATATTTGATGTTAAAAGTTTTTTAAAATATTAATTCCTTAATTTTTTTATTAATTAATTAAAAAACAACTTTCTAGCCAAAAATCTTCATTTCCCCTCCTCCGAATAAGTAACGAATTCAAATTGTTTTCCCCTTCGTCAATGAAATTAAGTTTAGCATGTTTCCGGTCGATTATTTCAAGCGAGTCTGTTTATTTTCATAATTCTTCATGCATTTAAAATAAAGCATTGTAAATTAATCGATTTTTCGAATTAATTTTGAAGTACTTTCGAATTAAAATAATACAGAAAAAAGAAAATTAAAAATTTCTAATCTGCATTGCGTTACCCAAACTTACGTAAAAAATTCACGCATTTTGCGTTGCCTCAATTAACGGTGAATCCTCAATTGGCGATGAAAATTCAATGCTAGTATAATTTTTCGATGAATTATTTAAAGTAAGTGTAATTATTAGCTCAGGATAGCCTGGTTGGTAGAGCATGGAATTCGTATCTTTTGTGCTGCGAGTTCGAACCCACCAGCCGAAGATTATGTGAGCGCGTGTATGTAATGGGCGCTAAATCCGTCGTGTTCACGAAATCCTCCATACCGACTGTAATACTACTGGGAGTATTAGGTCAGAGGGAATTGTTCTTTATTCCAGATTTAAATTACAGTCTATGAAGGATAGAATGAATGAAATGCATGAATGAAGTCCGCTCCTTAAAAAGGGTTTGTAACGTTTGTGAGCTAGAAGTCAGACTTCTGTCCTCGGGTGTTCAGGAGTCCATAACATCAGAAGCTACTGCAACCCTTCTTCCGTTGTAAAGCGGAAAATTACAACAACAGCAATTGTAATTATTTAATAAAAAGTAACTGAATTAAAAAAAATTCTTTGTTGAACTTAAATGGAATTTATTTAATTTTTTTGATTATTCGTTTTCTATTATCATACTACCACATTAGACCAGGTACTCTGAAATATACTGATTATAAAGTTTATTTTACATAAATACTCCAGTATATAAAATATAAGTTATTATAAAATTACTTCAGATATAAAATTTCACTTAGATAATAATATCAAGAAATGAAAACCAATTTTATACTTCCTGTTTTAACAAATTCGCCTTAAATTCAATTTAAATAAAAATACTTAATAGTTTAAAAATTGATGATTTTTTAAAATCTTTTTACTAAAATAATTTTCAGCCGCCTGATAATCCATTTTTAAACGTATTATAAGATTCGTATTTTTGAAAAAAGTCCAAAAGCATTTGAACACGGATAGAAAAGTTTCAAACCTGAAAATAAAATTAATTTTTGAACGAGCATTTTCCTTCAACATCTTCACGCCAACAAAACCTTAAAATGGGGAAATGGAAATAATGCATTAAGAAATAAAGTTAAAACATGTCTTATCAGAAGCATTAATAATTTTAAAAGCAACGATAAGGAAACCTTCACAACATCATAAAAATAACCCTCAGTTGTTAATGGGCCAAGAAAGAGAAATGACTTAAACAAAAGATAACAATTTTTGCATAGCTCATTTAAAGAAAATAAATTTTTCGCAAGTCAAGAAAAATCGAGCTCACTTATTGAGTTATAAAAACAAATTAAAGCAAAATCATTCAAAAACACTCCTTATCAAGAATTTTTTCGACTTTTTTTTAAAATCAAACTTAATATAAAAAGATATCAAACAAAATTTATCATGAATATACTTAAATTCATGCCAAATATTTATCTAAAAAGTCCCATTGTCTTAATTTAAGAAAAAAAAAGATGTGAAAAATCCAAGAGAAATTTTGTATAAAATTTAAAAATCTTAAGCAGCCCTGTTATCCTCAGAATGCTTGAATTTCTATTTATTTCGCCTTTATATTCATTTTAAGCAGAAAAAAACCCTATAATTTGACAATTATGCATCCTAAACCTAATTATACTTTTTCCTTTTATGATGAATTTAAATAACATTTGAATACATTTTTGATAGTTTTGATATAACTTTTTTACTATTAGTTTAACAGCATAGAGAAAATAAAAGTCTTAAAAAATTTAATCTGAAAATTTGACGGATTTTCAATTTTCGAATCTTTTTGAGTTGTAAAAATACGTTTTTGGAAAATGTTCCTCACTGAAAAAAATAACTGAAAAATGCTTTAATCTAGATTAATGAAATTCGGCATATGATCTTTATACTAAATTTGAAGATTTCTACAAAATGTCAAGGTCAATCCACTTAGATGTAGGGAAGATTTGTTCATCTTATTCGAATATAATTTCACGAGATAACTACAAAACGAAAAGAGTTAGAATTAACTATAGTTTAATCATCTTTCAGATTTTGAGCCTGATACTAAAAGGTATTTAACGTCTGTTTGTCTGTACTTTCAGAAACGTCTAAGCGCTATTAATCAAAGACAAAAAAATATAAATTCATCACATTTCTAAAGCACGAATTCGATTTTGTGATATTATTAACCACGTGCCAGCGATTTATGTCCAAGCACCTCGCTAAGTATAACCCGATAGATTCAGTAAAAACTTATATTCACTCCAAAGATTAATATTTCTTTACTATTGTAAGCCAATTCTATGCATTGGGATAGCATTTTTAATAGAGAACGTGCAAGAAAGTTTTGGGGAAGAGAAATCCTTCCGATTTGAGGCTAATAATGCCATGATATTTTTAAAAATGAAATTTAGGACTAAAATTCGAATTTCTTTACAAGAATTTAGGAATCAACAAGCAGGAACTGTCTTACTAAACTTCTCTTCTATACTCCATAATAAAAAAAATTAATATATCCTCACTTCCCCTCAAAAGACTGTGGATCTTGAACATGAAGGACGTACGCACAAAACTTGGGAATACAATAGTTGCAGAACATTAACGTCTGGCATGACTTAAGAATTTTTACCTAATCTATTGTGCGATCCTTGACGATTAATCCTTGTATGCAGTTAATGACATTCGAAAATCGAATTCATGTTTTAGATGCGTTTTTCTAAACCAACTGAATCACAAAATGTGACGCACAGTTACTCTTGTAATAAGGCATTCAAAAACCAAATTTGATATAGTTAAATTGTTTCATTTCTTAGTTATTGTTTTTACATATTCCTGTTTTTACATATTTCAAGGACTACGGTTCAATTCTTGTTAAATTTTGGTTCACATTTTTCTTCACTATATATGTTCAATATTTAAACCGATTTGTTTCTCATTTTTCTACACTATATATGTTCAATATGTATACTGATTTTTATCAATCTCGTTTTTTTTCGTTTTGTATCTATCGTGTTACTTGATATTTAAACAACTGGACAGAGAGTTATCTTATATGAACGGAGTTTGCTCAAAATTTGAGAGATATCTACACGTTTATTGTAAATATTTTATATCATACTCCATCCGTGCAGCTCAAAGTTTAGATAAGCTCTTTATCGTAGATAAATAAATGTTTTATCAAATGTGTTTTGCCATCTCAGAGAGAATTAAAGACGAGAGCGAAAGTGGCGAGACTTCAAAGCCTCGAATTCTTAAAGTTTACGACCTTTTTTTAGATTTAATATATGTTAAAAAATGCTCTTTTTTAAATTGCAGGAAAAAGAGAATTCTGAGAAGAATAAACCTAAAAAGGAACAAGAAAACTAAATAAATATACTAGAGAAAATAATAAATTACTTTAGTTACATTAACGTCCCTTTGTGAATCAACATTAGGACTATTTTGATACTGACCATGTAATTTTGAGCCGCGGTAAGATGACGACGACGACTTAGCTGGTACTCCCTCTCACCACCATGCCGCATTAGTGAGAAGACATTTAGACCTGACGGATTTAACGTGCAACAGACCCCCTTACACGACGACTTATCTGTAGAATCTGGTTTCGAACTTAAAGCCGTATTAATAACGAGCTGAGACTTTACCACCAAACCACTGTGGCCTTTAAATAAATATAAGACTGTCAACAAAGGAAAAATATTTGTTGAAAAAAAATTAACATCTATATACATAAAACGCTAACGTGCGTGTCAAAGAAATAGCTCATATTACCTATTTCTTAATGGCAACACTCAACTGTAAACAAATACCTATGCTAACTCTCAAACCGCTTTAAAGAATTGCTTTATAGTTGCAGTTTAGTGACTTTTTAATAATACAAATGAAAAAATTTACTCAAAATCCTGTTGAGAGGCTCGTTGAAAATTGCACTCAACAAAATTAACAAAATGGAAAATGGAAAAAACAATAGACTTCACAAGGAAGTATATCCAATGCAAAAATCATTAACCGTCGTGAGAGAGGTTATCGCTACGACGGAATAATGAAATTAATGACTGCCTTCCGAAACAACTATCTAACAAAAATGGTTTTTATATTCTCTTAATTTAAAAAAAGACACTTTTTAAATTCTCTTTTTAAATAACATGGGTTTTTTATGAAAAATTGTGAAACTAAGTTTTAAAATTTAAATTAATACTCATTCTGTGAAAAGTTTCCCCCGCTGAAATAAAAACTATTAAATAAAGCTGTATTTTTTTATTCCAAGCCACATATAGAATTGCATGCTTGTATAAACGTTTAAGTTAAAATAAAAAAATGGCTTATTTTTTTAAACATTAAAAACGAAATATTATTTTCACTTTCTATTTTAATTCCTAGTATTTATAATTTTTAATTTTTATCCAAAATAATTTGAAACAGACTGATGAAGTAAATTAATGTTTTTAAGTTTCATCAAATAACAGTGATTTATTTTTTTAAAAAATTCAATTCATATTAATCGTTTAAAAGACTAAAATATCAATAATCTGGGTGAACAATCGGTTACCGAAGTCTGTAATTAGAAATAATAGTTATGCCAAAAAATTCTAGTATATAAAATAACCAAGCATATTAGAACGATACAAAGAACTGCATTATCCTCTTAGCAAGGATTGAAACTATGATAAACTGCTTTCCATTAATTGAATCAGTGTATCTGTAATCAATTTTTTTCAAGTTCGTTTTTGTAGTTTTTGATATAAAACAATAAAAGCAATATTTTAAAAGAATTATTACCTGTTTTTGTATTTTGCAGCGAATAAAAAATGCTGCATTTCATAATTATTTATATCCTATTATATTTTTGGCCATTGATTTAATAAAAGTTTCTTCTAAAAAATCTAATAGTTTGAACCTTTGTCAAGTTCTTCAGATTTTATATCGAAATGGAAAAAATACTACGAAACTTTTGCACTTCTCAGAAAAACATAGGTGTGAAATCAAATAAACTGCTGGCTACCCATCTAAAAATTAACCAGCAAAATCAATCTTCCATCAAAGGTTACAAAACTCACAAACGCCTTGCCATTTGAGTTAAACGCCGGAGGAAGTATTGCAATCCTCCATTCAGATTGATAGTTCTTACGTCCAACCCGAATCGCATCCATTTCTTGGTCCCCAAGCCCTTTAGAAGAAAAATTGCCTTATCCTTCTAACAGTTTTCTCTTTTGGCGAGACTTTTTTTAATCATGCCAGCCTGACACGCCAACCAACCATCTCATCCATATTTATACACCTGAAGCAAAACGAAATGGCTGAATAATCAGCATTTCTTCCGCCAACTGCCGCTGGGATCGCCATCTTCTCAATGTGACAGTCTTCCCCCTTCTCTCTCTGTAATGAGGCACGTTCTAGATCAAGGTCTCTGGCAGTGATTTATACTCCTCAACCTTCTGACGGGTCTTATCCTCTCTCTGCTTTCCAAAAGAGTTGCGGCATATATCTATAAATGCATTTTTGCCTCCTTTTTATCCCCCACCCACTACTCACCATCTCGATTTTGTTTTTGAGTCACTGCGCAACCATTGGCATTAGCAGGGGGTCAAACATTCTAGGCCATCAAATAAGGAAAGAAAAGATGATTTATAAGGTCGTCGGGAGATGATTATTACGGCATCTTGGTCTGATTTAGGAAAGCAGTTTTTAAATTCTTTTCTTGCTTTACTTTTTCTTTTTTATCCCTTTTCTTCGTAAGTAGTTTTTTTTTTCTTTCCAGGAGTTCTTTCGGAATTTCTGATACGATGCTCTTTTTCTTATGTCCATTCTTGTTTTTCGTAATTGCAGTCGTTGGGAGAGTAATTGGGTTATTATGTGTGCTTTTCTGGGGATTTGAAAAATATTCCTCTGCGATTCAGTGCGTTGCTTCAGGTTCATTGAACTTAAGCTGAAGTTGATAAATAGGGCTTTTATTCATGGTACGCAGCTTCAAACTGAAACTGAATCAGATAACGTTGAATTATATATAAGTTATTATTTATCTTAAAAAATTTCTTTAATCAAATACTTTCTCAAAATATGTTTCTATTTTGTTTCCTTTCTAAAAATTTTTATATGCTCCTTCTATTGGATTTTTTATATATTTGTTGAACAATTTTTCGAATTTAAATCTGTAAGATAAAGCTTTATATTAAGTAAACAATACTTGTCTAATTGAAAGAAAAAAAATAGTTAATTTAGCCAAAACTCTAGAAATTCTCTAGAAAAAATAGAATATGAACTATAAGGAATATTGAAATATTTAGATATTAAAAAACTACATTTTAATTACAACTTCAGATTAAAAAAGTTTTATATTAGGATTATTTTTAAAGGTGATGAAACAGAAAAAATATTTAAAAAATGTTTAGTAGATTGTCCTATTTTAGTAATTTCTAAATTTTTTTTTAAATTTCTAAATGTTTAGTAGATTGTCCTATTTTAGTAATTTCTAAATTTTAATTTAGATATCGAGAGAGCATTAGAAATAATTATTGTAGCAAATACTGTGAATTCCGTGTTGAGGCACAAAAGAGAACCATTTTAGATAATATAAATTTTCAGATAAAATTATTTATCTGAAAATGTTTAGTAAGTTTTTTCCGGGGTATTTAGATAAAAATGACGTTTTCCCTTTCCTCTCCCGTCTTTAAAACACGGTATTTTTATTTTCTTAGTGCTGAATTCACATTTAAAGGCAAAAATGATGTGCAAAATTCAATAAATAATTCCAGAATGTCATACATTTTAGCAACTTCAAGTCAGTATCCACAGTTGTCAATCGCCGTCTGTAACATCCGACAAAAAATATCAATTTTTCTATCTTTTTTTTTCTATGCTATCATCAAAAACGGGAATCGCCTTTTTTCTTTGACTTTGAATAAAGCTAAAATAGAAGCACGTATACAAATGTAATATAAAATCGTAAATTTTCCCTTCTATCTGCATTTTAATGACCAATCTTAGTGAAGTTTAATGAGGAATTTTTAGCTTAGTCATTATGTTCTCCCTTGAGGGTCAGCAGGAAATCAGACATTTTCTTTTGTCATTTTTTAATATCACTCTACATTTTCAACTTTATCTATCAGAGGATTGTTTTTATTTATTTGAATTCCATTTTAATAATTAGTGTTTTATATTAGTGGTATGAACATTATGTGTTCAGAAGATCCTTCAGCAAGTAATAAAAAAATTAGGCTAGAGGAATAATTTCAAGATGATAATCGAGACAACCCCATATGGATGCTAATCAGGGCTGATATGTTGATACCAAGATAAGAGCCAGATCTAGATCGGTATATCTAACAGGTATATAAGAATATAGCATAGAAAAAGCTCAAATTCAAATATTAATTAAACTGGTAAATCAAGAATAAGTAAAAAATTTAAATGCTAGCATTATTCTGAACAGATAAAAGAAATTTATACAGGGTGTCCAAAAAGTTCCCGTACTGATGTTTTGTGAATTTGCTTTACAAAAACAATAGGTTTAAAAAGAATTATTTTTATGCCAATGATAAAAAGCACTTTTAACATAACTAAGGAAAAAATACTGATTTTACATTTATAATAAATGTTCAAAATGTCCACCCTTTTCTTGGAGACAAAGATAAACTCGTTTGCGCATGTTTTTCGAAACGCGTTTTAACATGCTAGGAGTGATTTCTTGTATCCTTTGGGTAATTGCGATTTTCAAATCATCTATTGTTTGAGGATTTCCTTCATAAACTTTGTCCTTTAAATATACCCACAGAAAAAAGTCTGGGATGGTCAGATCAGAAGATCGAGGTGGCCAAAGATTTTTTGAGATAAGTCGATCGCCGAAAAAGCTTTAAGCATGTGCATGGTTTCATTACTCCTATGGCAAACTTTAATATACTTGAAAAAAATCATGTAAAAGGATTTTTTTAAATTTGGAGTACGGGAACTTTTTGGACACCCGGTATCTTCCGATATGCATTATCATTGTCGGTAGAAGGGAACGAATTATAACTGTCAAACTGCGTGGTAAAATTATTCCATGATCATTCGTCTCAAACGCATGAATGGATTACGTTAATTCTAACAGCTAAAAGTTAAATCCATTAAATCTGACAAGTAGGAATACATTAAAAGACACACACCGAGCACCCGCATGCAAAAATATTCATGTATTTAAATTGGAATTCATATATTCATATATCTGTTCGATAAATACCTTTCGAACCTGATTATGCCAAACTTCCGAAAGTATTTTCAAATCTTGATGAAACGTTCAAAAAGGAATCGGTTCACTGATCCAGATGGAATTCCGATCATGAAATGATGCGATATTAAGTTCCGGATCTTAATTATGGCTTTTGATTTGCTATTCAGAAAATACAGAAGTTTATAATCTGCGTCTATTCATTAGAGTTAATATTGTGAAATGCAAGAGAGCAAAGAGATATCCCAAATTTCGTAGTTTAACCCTTGGTACTCTGATTTTGCCTCTGACTCACAATTCAAGATTGCGCATTATTTTCATGTTTTATTTTTTTATTTTTCAAATTTAATTATTAAAAATGCCTATATAATGGTTAAGAGATGTAGGTTCATTTGTCAAAGAAATTCTCCTTAAAAAATTATGTATATTTATTTTTCATAGCAATAAACAAATATTTGTATTAAATGAATAATTTTAAATCTAATTAATTGTCGGAGTGCAAAATATTAATTTATATTCAAAGTGATGTCTTAAATCCAAAGATTGCTCTATATGTCTTTATTTGGATTAGGTAAAATTCTTCAAGAAATAAAACATATTAAAGCTCTGCGTTAATTCGAATAGTTGCGAATTCATTGATAATTTTCATTGATAATTAGTTTTAAATTTTAATTTCTAAATTATCAATGAAAGTGTTAAGTCTATATTTTATTTAAGGACATTGTTTAAAAAATTCAGAAGTTGCTGTTAAAACGTTAAAAAATGTATTTGAACGATTTTTAAAACCTAATGTTATATAGTTTAAAATGCCATTGAAGCAGAAGCTTTATTTAAATTCGGCAGTCACCATTACAAAACATTTGACTGAAATTAACTAAAAACCTTGTGAAGAGGATATTTAATTATGAATATTAAATCGAACCATACATGCGCCTAACTTTTTTTACGTTTCTTGTAATGCAATATTTTTTAATAAAATCATTCTGGGACTGCAAGTTATTAATTTTCATTCATCAAAATAATAATAATAATAACAAACTAGCTATTCTGACCCATCGGAAGGCAAGCTGAAAAACTCGAATGACCTGAACAGCCGCAATAGCAACATGGGTGGAAAGTGCGTTTAAGCCCTAAAGACCATCACCAGCTGTGGTACAACCCTTCCATAAAGAAGTACGTCCTAGCATGGTTGGGAGGAGCTATACTCCCCAGATTTCCATGCGCCCACAGAGGTGGCGAGAATCAGCCACCACGTCGGAAGTTTCCTATCCTCAGTTAAGAGGTGCCCCCCATGGGACGAGATATGAAGATTAATTTACAGATTTGTTTGAATTTGAATCTCAATAAATTTTAATTTTCATATATCCATGCGTTTTTCATACGCAGTGAAAGCGTTCAATTACTTATGTTCTTTTCTAATTGATAATTTTAAAGAAACATATGTGGCGGAATATATTTTGCGCCACATTATTATGAATCAGAACATTGAGATCAATATTAATTTCCATTAAAAAGATGGAACGCTAATTATAAAATGCAAATCGTTCCTTTAAAAAAACTTTGTAGCAGTTGCATTATTCTCGCCTTCTCTTTTGGATATTAGTTAACTTCCCTTTTGGTTACTAGATGGCAGTGCGTGATTACGTCATCACGCGCGCCATCCCATAATGCTTTGCGCTGGTAGCAGGGAGAGATGTAACTCCGTCCTAGGCAGCTGTGTACTGGAATGTCTTTGTGTTACGTGTTGTCTTTGCGTGTTTGTACATAGTGTGTGAGTATGATGATTAAAAGGAAATGTTTCCAACAACATTCGTCTCGTTGCTTCCATGCACGGACACCACATAATCTACATACCACCACA
>JAOUZG010038391.1:1809882-1841350 GCA_026289955.1 Argiope argentata | reverse complement strand
CTCGTTGCTTCCATGCACGGACACCACATAATCTACATACCACCACAACTTTAGTATTCATGTTCAAGAAATAAATGCATATTTTAAAACGTCACCTCAAAAAACAAGTTACCAGTTACGTTTGTCTTATTTGTTCTAGTACATTAATGTTTCATTCTTATATCCCAAGAAAAATCTTCACAAATATTGATTTTAAAACTAAAAAAAAGAGTTTATAGCTTTCAAAAAGGAATGTAATGTTATCGGAAAGTGTATGTGTATCGCATCAAATAGTGACAAATACAAAAATTCACTTTTTCTTTTCAACTCTAATGGTTCCTTCGCTCGGTAATGCATTTGAGTTTTCCTTCCCTTTTACAAATGTCGGTTGAGTATTTGGAATGATCGGATTCTCGTGTTTGTTTTAAAACTCTTTTGGTAACCTAGGTCGATTTGAAGAATGAAAAAAAATTATAATGAGAAAAAGAGGGCAATAATATTTCTACAATTTAATTTTATGAATTTGTCTGCTTTTCAGGATTAAACCTACGTTATTCTATAAGAAACCGTTCTCAGTGTACTCTATAAGATAAGATATAGCCATGTCATCTCTAAAGATATAGAAGCTTAATTTAAGTTAATTAGTGACAGGTTTGCGTTTTCAAGCTATATGTAGTTAGTCGACACAGTCGTCTGATGATATTGTTACGAAGACTGAATTAAATACACGGATAGTTAGAAACAATTGCGTTAGCACCAAACATCTCATTGGAGAACCGTGCAGAACTCGGCTTTTACACATCTGGAGAACATTCGAGAATCATCTCGCTCGAATGGTAAAGAATGTTCTAGAATCATCTCGATTTTAGAGAAATAGGATCAATTTTAAATTAAAATTATAGTCTTTGGATAAAATGCGTTGGTCGTGAATCGAAACAGGGACCAAAGGATTAACAGTCCAATGCTCTGCCAATCGAGCCACGGTGACTCATAACAAGTCTTTCTTTTTGTGGCAATATTTAATCCAGTTAAATTTCATTTTCCTAAATTACAACCGGTTGTGTTAATTGTGAAATTAAATTGATAAAAATGATTTAGCATTAAATTACTTGCGTGGCCCATTTGGCCTTCAAATTGGTTCTTGCGTTATAAAACTCAAATTAAACCAAGCGATATTAAGTTATTCAATGCTCACCCACATTGCAAAAAATAGGGTGATATTATACTCGTATTATGCGATACACAATGGCATGACTCAAAATAGTGTGATATTATATTATGCGATTTTCAACGACATTATACAATATTGTGCGATATTAAATCATTCACCGATTTTATGTAATATATCATTCCACAATATCATGCTGTTGATATCACACAACCAATATTATGCTATTGGTGTGATATCATATTGTTTAAAACTCAACGATATCATGCAATGTTGTATTATATTATATTCAATACTTAACGATAGTGGGGTTATAGTATATTTAATACTCAATTATATTATGCAATGTTGTCCGATAATATACTCATTTCTTAATAATATTGTGCTCTAGTATATTTAATATTCAAGGATATTATAAGATATTTCTCTATATTGGATTCAATATTCATAGATATTATGCTATAGTATATTTGCAGTTGTGCTACAGTATATTCCAATGATATTATACGATATTTCTCAATATTCTTTTCAATATTTAACGATATTACACGACATTGCTCTATTTTATATTCAATATTAAACGATTATTATCTGATATTATTTTCAATACTCAAAGATATTATACGATATTGTTCAATAATATATTTAATTTTTATCGATTTTACACAATATCGTGTGCTATTATATTCCAAATTCGAAGATATCATACAATATCAAGTGATATTATATTATTCAATCCTCACATATTTTATCCTATATTACGGATATATGCGTGCTATATGCACAATACTGCTCAACTACGTTACTAGAGAAAGGAAAATTCTTCCTTTTGTATACATGGAAAATTGTTCCACAAAGTATTAAATGCGAATTAATTCCAAATGATATTGAAGACAATTCTCATTGAATTCGTTATCCCTTTCACAATCTCTCTAAAGAATTTAGAATATTTTTTCCTGAACTATAAAATTCCAACAGAATATGTTACACTAAGTCACACGAATATTAAGATGACCGTTTTTCTAGTGGAAGTTCCGCTACATCGGTGAAATGTCGGTACATTTAAATCTGAACATTGTTTTTCATCTCATATTTATTCAGGAATCAAATGATCTAAATTAAATATCTAGCTTTCTTACAAAAGTCATATTTTTAAGTAATAATTTCTATTAAAAATATTTTATCAATGATTGGCCAAGAAGTCATTCTATTTTCCTTTTAATCAAAAATTTATTTTAGTTTCATTGATTCTAATCCTAAATACTGAATCTTCATTTAAATAAAGCTGTGTTAAAATGTGAATCGAAATAATTGTAAAGATTAATAGAATCGACAACTAAAGTAAAACCATAAATCAATATTCATAATACAAGAGCAAATATTCTTGGTTAATAAATTGCTCCCTTGGCCAAGAAATTTTTGGAAGTTTAATAAAATTATTAATTTATTCAGGTTGGAAATTTCAATTTATAGTCTCAAAAAATTGTTCATCATAATAAATAGATTAAAAATGGATAAAAGTTTCTCAAAATACAAAAAATTAAATACATTTTGCCTAAACACTTTTTTATGCGTTAATAATCAAAAGGTTTTCCAATTACTTTTATAAACCAACAGTTTATTATTGCACAACAAAGATTAATTAGTTTAAATAATTTAAAACAGAAAATATTGCAAAATTATTAATGTTTTCCCCATATTGTAATCAAACTAGGCAGTTATTTTAATTATTTCCCAGAAATCTTTATACACTGAATAAATCTAAAATGTTGATGCTATAAATATTTCCAGTTTTAATTTTGAAATTTCCTATTTAAATACGAAAATTTAATGGTAACAAGAATTTTAACGAAACGAAATAGTTCAATTTTTTTTCTTCAGAGCTATCCAGTTATGTATAGATATTAACAAAACTGTTTAGTTAAATCTGTAAAGTAATCATTTGCTTGAATAAAAATAGAATTATTTCCAATCTAAGAATGAATCTACTTAAATTTGCTGTACATAATTTTGATGAATATTTTTTTGTCTTGATAAGCTATAGAAATAAAAAATAATTATTATTTGTCTATAAAAGTATACTTATACATGAAATCTTCACGGGTTTTAAAAAATACAATTAAAAAATTGTATACTTCTGAATATGCATGCTTAAAAATGAGATAATGATAGATGATAATCAATATTAAAATGGTTTGAGATAAGTGGTGGATTTAATATATTTCTAGTATTTTGATGCCAAATTTCGCAGTTTTGGTCTCTTTTCGCAAAATGATTACAATTCGGAATGATAGAACAAAAAAGAAAATTCGAGAATTTTCTCCATTTTTTTGTGTGTGTCATTTAAACGTTTACAGTTCTTGACACTGTTCTTTTGCAATTCTCTTTGATGAAAATTTATAAAATCAAAGTTATAAAATCTTTATCTGAGAGAATGGAAAAAAATAGAGATGCTTATTATTTTTATTAAAAGGAATATAAAATATTTAATTCCTTTAAAAATAATTCTGAGAAATACGATATTAATACGATACGATATTCTCGTTTACTCCAAATCGGAATCTTAAAAGAATGAAAAGAAAAATCAACACTAAAATTAAACTTTTAGAATCTTTTTAGGGCACTGCTGACACATTAGGGGAATTTTCATTTCAGTTTGGTTAAGAAGCAAATTCCACGGGGAATTAGATTTCACGGAATGATTTAGCATAATTATGAACCTGGTTAAATTTTCTTTCAGAAATCACTCTCCTCATGTAAAAGTGATATGGTATTATAGAGAATAAATTATGGTATCAGGTGGTTGTCTGGTGATGTTACAAATTCATATCATTCGTCTTAAAATAGCTTTAACTTATATTCTAAAATGAGATCTAATTTAACCTGCGGGGAAAAAAATTATAAAATTCACCCAAACAAATAGAGAAATGCGATACAGTCTAATATATGAGCACACTAATATATGTGATAAAGATAGCTAATAGTCTAATATATGTGATAAAGATAGCTTGAAATCGCTTTTTGGAAAGTGGATGAAATTTGGTGTGCGGTTTTGGCATTAAATTTGTTCAAATGAAGTTGTCTGTCCTACTTCCGAAATTCATTTAGAGGACGTCAGTCAATCCGGTTGTTCAAATATAAATTAGCACGATAGCTACAAAAGGAAGAAAGATAAATGGAAATAAACTCGGTAGGCACAGACTTATGAACTGGTTACATGATGTAGTGTAGAAATATAGGCGATTACAATACTTCCTCTATTTTTCTTATATGAGAAAATAAGTTTAAAATGCTAATTTCTGTAAGTTATTCAAGTCTATAATTCATCGTATTAATCATCAACTATCAATCTATTATTTTAACTTTATGAATTTTAAATTAAAAAAAGTTTTAATGTTATGCTATTCTATTAAGTTATTCTAATATTCATTATATTAATCATCAATTATCTATCTTTAAAGTTACCGTTATAAGTATTAAATTCGAAAAAGAAATAAAAAGGTTGATATTACGTAATTCCATTTCATTAAATCATTCCAATATTCTACGTATTTATAACAATTAACTATTAAACTCGAAAAAGAAATAAAGTGCTAATTTTAATTTTATTCAATTATTCTAATGATCAGTTATTTACCATTATACCTTAATAATTTTATAATCGGAAAAGCAATAAAAGTTCAAATGCAACTCTATTCTATTTAATTATTATAATATTCATCGTATTTATTATCAATTATCTATCTATTACTTTATCGTTATTAGTATTAAACTTGAAAAACGAATAAAAGGTTAAATGAAATTCTCTTCCATTACACTATTTTAATATTCATCATGTTAATCATAAGTTATCTATTATTTATTCAACTCTAGAAACAATAAAAGGTTAAATGTAATTCTATTCTGTTACATTAATCTAATAATCGGTTACCTATCTACCATTTTTCTAACCATTATAAATATTAAACTCGAAAAAGTTGAATTCTGTTCTAGTAAATTATTCTAATATTCTTCGTAGTAATCATTAATTATCTATTCATTACCTTACTGTTATCATTAAACTCGAAAAAGAAATATAAGGTTTAATGTAATTCTAATCTATTGCATTCAATTATTCTAATATTCATCTTATTAACCATCTATTATTTTACCGTAATGAATATTAAATTAGAAAATGCAATAGAATGTGCAATGTAATTCTATTATATTAAATTATTCTAATATTCATCATGTTAATCACCGGTTATCTGTTATTTTATTTTTATAAATATTAAACTCGCAATAAAATCTATATTTTATTTAATTAAATTACTCTAATATGCACCATATCAATCATCAGTCATCTATCATCTTACCGTTATGAATATTAAATTCGAAAAAGCGATGAAAGGTTAAATGTAATTTATGTCGAGTAATTTAAGTTGCTTAGTTTCTGTCTAACCCGAAACACACCTCTCCAAACGCTCAAGGCAACCGATCCGTCTTCCGCGCCACTCGAAAGGAGTAACATCCACCAGATTAAAGTCAAGAAACCGCAATAACGATTCACGTAAGTGCGAGTTGCCCGCACCTGACAACGCTAAAGCGGCGCACAGTTCGTAATATGTTGCATATTCATTCCGCTGATGAGCCGATATCGCACGCGATATTCCGCCGCCATCAGCGCTATTCCTCCGAACAATTTGTTGGAAGTGCTGCGGGAAACAGGTGACCGCGGCGAGTTTGTGACAGCCCCAAAAGCGGTATTGCGAAACGAATGACGACTCTTTGGAACTCCGAAAGCCCCCCTAATGATCTACCGTTTTGTAATGCTTCCGCCTTTATTGCTGGGACGAAAATTACAAGTGTTTAGCCGGTTGGTTACTAAGTGATGTTGTCAGCAGTTTTAATCTTAAATACTCTTATTGCTTGGAAATGGGGCGGCCATTTCATTAGATTTGTGTTTTTTGCAGCTACTAAAAAAAAGAAAATTCTGAAAATAATTAACAACAAAGAATTTATTCGTATTTGAATGAGGAAACTTATGAATTTTTTATGTTGCCATACTAAAACCTTTGTCAAAGGAAAACATAGAAGGTACTAGATTCACGCATAGACATGCGTTATTAAATGATCAATTGCCAATATGTCCACTTTGTGACTGTTGAATAACAGTTTATCATATCCTTATAGAATGTCCATATTTCAATGCTCAGCGTTTATTGTACTTCAAAGCAACAGCAGTTATTTTGACATTGTTGCTTGGCAGAGATCCACATGAGGATCTTTTTATCTTTTAAAAGTCTTTTGGTTTTATTCTTTAATTTGAACTCACTGTTATTTTTTCGCTATGACTTTTTTTCATAGCTTTACCAATGTTTTTTTTGTATGTGCCACTTTTATAGGAACCGTTTTTCGTGGGCTTTGAATTAGAGATAAACTTGTTTAGCATAGTATAATCTTCTTATTGGTTCTTGTGGTTCGTAAAATTTAAATCAACCAATCAACCATCAAATTGAAGGTTTATCTCTGAGAAAACTTTATTTACCTCAGAGAACACCTTCCAAAGCACTGCCTTATAAAAATCAAGAAATATTATAATTTGGTATAAATTTATTATTTTTAAAGAATCTATGATCAATCCTTGGCGACTGTTTTTGGAGAACAAACTTCAAATACTTAGTGTTTTTAACGCATACATTATTTTTTCAATACATCATTTATGAGAAAATAAAAATGTTGAAATTGCACTGTTATGTAATTTTTCTTCAAGAATTTAATTACTATTACAATACACTTTTTTTATTTAGTTTTTTTTAATTTAGGAGTAAAATTAGGAGATGTGGAAAAATCGGAAGACACCTATGTACGTGTGAATCAAAATGTGCAATTAATTTATTCTATTTGCCGCGTTCTGTTAGTTTTAATCCGGTAAGAGAGAAAATAGTTTTTGCAAGTCTCTTAATTTTTCAATTCTATTTTGTTATTCTTTTACAGTTCTAAAAGGCGAATATTTAAAATTGGAATGTTCACCTTTAGATGTTATGATAGGTAAGAAATTTTCCCCAAAAATAATATGTTATTTGGAATTGGGGGGGAGGGTCACTTCTGATTGCATTAGAACTGACAAAAGAGCAATTATAAGTGACTCTATAATATCTATTATACATTTTTTGGTTAGTTTAGGAATACATATAGTAAAGTGGTACACTTTATTACACACTTTTTACTTTGGAAATCAAACTTCCTTTTGTCAATAAAATTTTTATGTTTATTCCTTTATAATATCTGTTAATTCTATTGAATGTAATTTTAGCTACTGGACACGAAATTAATTTTTTTCCAAAAAATAATTTTAAAAAATAGTAAAAATGACTATAAGTTAACACCACGTTAGGCAACACACTTTTAAGATCACATTGTATTTCACCTTAGAAGACACAGTAATTCCTACACTAAAGTAAAGCTGCGGAGTTTTCCTATTTCAAGTCAGTCGCAAAATTCAAGTCAAAATAATTTTAATGAGCTTCTGCAAATTCAACTAGAGTATTTATAAATTTGAGACAAACTGCTAGAAATGCAATGTGGCATTAATGATTCAATATCATTTAACTTAAGATATTAAACTGTTTATACAATCGAGTGTTTCAACAAATTGTGAAAAAAATATATTTAAAAAATAATAATATTAATGAAGCTTACATTAAATAAATCTTATAAACAAACAATGTAACTTCACATCGAATGTAATAAAAAAGTTATACAAATGTTTAACATCAATTTGTCGTCCAATTTCATTATATCCACCTCGGTTGTAAATATTTAACATTTCTATTGATTCATCATTTCAATGTAGTTAAATTTTCATTCAAAATAATCAATAATTGTTTACAATAGAGATAAAGCTTGGAAAAATTTAAATATTCATTAATTTGAAATTTCCAGAATCCCATTAGTTTATTATAAATATTCTGTGTCTAGGGAAAATTTTCATTATCTAAAAATGTCTTATAGCAAAAATAAGATAAAAATACGTTGAGCAAAACGTAAACAAACTAATTGCTACAGAATACATCTATTACTGTAATCATCCGTATATAATAAACTTTCGCAGAAACTTTAAGAAATTATTACAGAAAATTATTTAAATTATTATAACTGGGAAAAAATTGTAAAAACAAAAACTTAACTATCAAACTATCAAAACAGAAAAATGATATTGAGCTCGAGGGATAATTTTAATAAAAATGGGTTTTCAAAATATTTATCTTCATAACAATTTAAGCACTCTTTCAAATCATAATTTTAGAAGTAATAAAAATTAAAATAACAATAACTATAAAAAAAATTTCTTAAATGAAAGTTGTAAAAAAATGATCTTTTGTTAAAGGCTTATGCTTTTTCTGGCAACTTTCATATTATTTGCATTTAAAAACAAAATTCCATTAAGGGCATCTACAAAACAAACTTCACTTTATAGGCTAGAATTCTTTTACAATAAACTTAAAAACTCATTATTATGTTTCTGCAGTTTAATTAATTAATATAATACCAAATATAACATTTTTTTCTTTTACCATTTAGGATTTTCTAATATCTTCTACTAGAAAAATTTCGGGAAATTTAGTAAGCTCGATTTTAAATATATCGTTTATGATTCTGGAAATTCATCTTGTCTTTTTTTTTTTTTTGTAAAAAATTAAATCAGTAAATTTTTTAAGCGTGATTTAAAACAAAATTTCCGTAAATTCACCAACCGCGATTTTAAAATTGTTTCTCTATTCTAGATATTTATTGTGTATCTTCTAATAATAAAAATTGAGCGAGTATGATTCTGGAAACTAACTGCGTGTTTTCTAGTGAAAATATATCTACGAGCGCGATTTTAAATTTGTTTTGGGATTCTAAAAATCAATGCCGCATCCTTTTAAAATCATTATTTCATCTTTTAGAGACTCACCTAGGTCTTCGTTATTGTGCTTTTCTGACAACTTTTAAGCAATGTATTCAATCCAGTTGGTAAAAAAATATCATTGGCGCTCATTAAAAGTGGGTACTTTAAAACTCAGATATGCTGACTCTGTGCTGGTTTATATAAAACCAGCGAAAAAATGAAACCTTAAAGCAAATGGTAGAAGGAAAATAAAGATTAGCAAAAGTACACAACAAGATTCTGACAAAAATCAAGGAGGGAAGTATGACATCTGAAAAGGTATAAGCCTCAAAAAGGAATCTTCTTTTAAATGGGAGATGTTATAGCAGAATCACAAGCTAATAATTTCTCAAAAATTACCTTAGAATCAAACAAGAAAAAATGTAACTCTTAAAATGGTATTTTAATTACAAACATACCCATTATGAAATTCATATGGGAAGCAACTGCTGTTTCAGTAGAATCAACAAAGAAATTTTTAAACTTCACTAAAAATATTCTAGATTTTGAAAATTTTAATAACTTGGATTTCCTAAATTAAATTTTTATTTAATACGTTAAAGAAGATATAGATGATGTATGTTATTTCTATTCGAAATTCACTTTACAATGAAATTCACTTTCATTGAAATCAGCAAACATGCTCAGAAATAATTGAATTAAATTAGTTTATAAATAATCAGTTAGCACAAATTATTGAAAATAAATTTTTAGAAATAATAATTTTGTAATTATTATTTCTAAATTTTAATATCTGCTGTTGTATCTAAGATTTAAACCTCCAGCATATATGTGAGCGTTATTAATTCAAGAATAATGAAAACATGGCGGATACTAAAATCCCCGCATCATTTGCGTTCCTCAAGTTTAATAAGCACATGATATTTAAGCTATTTTACATATATATCTTAATCCTAAATAATTTCCTGATTTTTAATTTAATTTAACCATTATCAACTTTAAAATACTCTCTTATTTTCGGATTAAAATCCCATTTTTTATTTAATTCTACATGCGCTCTAGAAAATTGATTGGTGCATTCAAAAAGAACAATCTTAATATTCACAAATGCATTTCAAAGATTTCTGTACTTTTTCGCCTAAATTGACACTTGGTAGAGAAATAACTAGCAGAATCTCATAATAAAATCATTGAAGAAACAATATTTGCTCTTGAGCCGCGATGTAAACTGACGTATCTTATCGCTTTTTCTCTGTACAAATTATACCTTCAGGGAGGAAACCAATGGAAGTTTTTAATTCCAAATATTCCAACATTTTGGCCACGCACTGTCAAATCATTTTTGAATATATATTTAAAACGCACAGATTATTCATAATTGAAATTCCGAAATCGTCAGCTGCCTTCAGCGTAAATCATTTAATAGAATAACGCGAAACTCTAACTTTGAATTTCTTTTCGAAAGTTTCACATAGAATGTATTCTTTTTTTCTCAAATATATCCACTAAAGGGCTTATTAATGCAACAAGCAGTAGTAAAATGGATTTTTTTACGTGGTCTAGTTGTTGCTACAAAACCGAAGAGCACAAAAGATTCTACTGCGGACAGTGGTGCTTCCCTGAAAAAGAAAATTCTGCTCACCCCAGCAAAAATAGTTTTATAATGCTAAGATTGTACAAACAAAGGTTGTTCTCTTTAAATTTCCTTTTTTTCTTCTTTTTTTAAAAATATTTTTAATAATTATTCGGTCAGGCTTAAACCCTTTCAAACTCCAAATTCGTATAGAACATCTGGTATGTTATAAACTTTTAATAAAATTCGTATAGAACACCTGGTGTGTTATAAGCTTTTTTATAAAATTCGTATAGTGCACCGGGTGCGATATAAACTTTCGATAAAATTAATTAATAAATCTCAAGTTCTGTCTCTCAGGGGCATACAGAGAGGATCTTCTTCATGACATGAAATGTTGCTTCATTAATAAAAACTAAATAATCGGCAAAATAATCATTTTTAAAACGAAGTTAAATATATCGGCACAAAATTCAAATTTGCTTTTTTTTCTCTAAGTCATTCAAGATTTCGCAACATCTGCACTTCGTATGGAATCATTTTCAGTTTCTTTCTCAAAATTCTTCAGAAGGTGAAATGAGAAATTTGAACTTCACGACTTATTCACTTCGTTGATTTTTCCGGGCTTCTTTGGATAGACAATTTTCGATAGTCAGCAGTCCGAGATTTATGCCTTTGAATAAACAATCCGTAGTTTTCCATTTTCTATGCCATTGATAGATATATTCCATAATGCGAACATTTCTTTCCGAATTGTGATTGAGCATGCCATTGCACAACGATTGTAGATTCAGTTTTGCTAAAATGAATTACTGAATTTCTAATTTGCTAAATTACTGAAGAAGCCACCATTTCGACTGATTTCTCATATGACACATGCTACAGCCTATGAGATGACTGTCAAGGACGAGACATAAGCTTTAAAGAATAAAACTGCTCCATTCGCTAAGGTGTTTCTTGTCTGGCTGGCACTGTTTTAAAGCACCTGGAAAGATCATACTGCTTTATGAATCACTCAGTATTTTATATAATATATTTAAATTTGATCGAGATGATGAACTATTGTTAATCTCAAATGTTATAAATTTCAAGATTAGGCCCCTTATAGTAAATAAACATTTCTCTAAAACATGTTATTGTGAATCAGTATGTTTTCCCTAAAATATAACGAGTTGTATGTAATTTTCACGTCTCCTAAATCCGATATATTATAAATCAATAATTCACTCTATCGCTAAATGTAAAAAATTTCACTTTTCATTTTTTCTTACATCCCTATTATTATCTATATAAATTAACCGTAAACAAATGCGATAAAGCGCAGATGTTTTCGAAAGCGAAAATTTATAGTATCAATACAAAACGTCCATAAACATTATATTTAAGTCATACAGTCAGATGATAGACTGAAGAATTGTAAAATAGGTGAAAGAAACAGTTCTAATGTACAAAAGGTCTATATTTTTGTTTCTTCGAAAATATTTTGGCTTTAGTGTACAAATAGCTTAAATGCGTAATCATTAACTGACAAAGTCTTAAAGGTTCTTTTGTGGCGGGAATGTAAAATTCAAAATTCTGTGAACTAATAAAAACAATTCTTAAAAATACATTTTTAACTACGTAAAAACAGCTTTTACTTTAAATATTTCCTACCTTTTAGTTTTTAATATATATTAAATTTCATTATTATAAACACTGCGAAATCTTGAAACCAACATGTTTCTCCAATACACTGAATGTTTTCGTTTTTGGTATGGAATTAAATTTTTATTATAGTAATTGTAACTCAGAATTTAATACTATAATAATTCGTTATCATTAATAATGCGTAAAAATACAAAATTTCAAAATATCAGTAAATCCATAAACGAGTAAAAGATCGATTACAATATTTCTTTTTTCGTTCTACAAAATAAAAGAAAAATTCATGATATAATAAGATAAAGGGTACAATAATGATAAAGAAGATTTTAAGTTTATATGAAAAAAATACTCCTAACTTTATTTGAGCAATTTTAGAAATAAATATAAGAACAAGTAAAATAAATTAAACGGAACAAAAATTTATTCAGTTATTTTTGCGTATAATTTCTTTATTTGCGTTGAAACCTTTTTGCAGTTATTGAGATAAAAACTCAACTAAAGTAACCTTTTCTCTACATTAACTGCTTTGAGATGCAATCTTTTTGTAAACAAAAATATTCTCCGGCGCTAAAAAAAGATCCTGAATAGCATTCTTTTTGCATCACTTTTATGCAACTCAAAAATGTGAAATTTTGAAAGCTTGTTTTTTTAACTGGAGAGCAAATATTTTTAAAACTAAAAGCTTTTTAAATTTCACAGAATTGTGTTGTCAAATGGATGTTGTCCTGAATTCTGATGACCTTCATTTGCATGTGAATGGTATCGATTCTCTATTAGTAGTAAAGATTGAAGTAAAGCATGTTATGAAAAATAACGTTCATAAACAAACATTTCAAAATATTTTTTAGTTTTAAAATTTCATCATGTTTCATAAATGTTATGCAGTTCCCTTTAAAACGGATTAATATTTAAAAAAATTTCGTCATTTGCGGAGCTGAATAGAAAAGGAAGCTTGAAATTACGAAACTTCGCTTTATTCTTCCGGGGGGGGGGTGATACTATGAGCAAAGAAGTAATGACATGATACCTGTTTACTTCAAAGATACAAATGTAGAAAGAAGAAATATCAAAATTTTCTATTCAGTGTTTTTAGAATGAGATTTCGATTGGGATTTCTTTGACAGTCTCGATTTAGAATTGGGGATCTGAGATATCTTTAAAAGATTATTTAAACACCATCCCCTAGAATTTTATTCCTCTACTCAGAGAATGAGAATTCACTGATTTCAGCAGTTTTACAGAGTTCGTGTAGGATTAATCAAATAAAAAATGTAGGAATTGGATCAGGAGTAAGATATAATTTTAGAATAAAATTGTGGTTAAATTAAAATAAAAATAACAAATCAACTGTTTTAAATTATCAAAAAGTAAATGAATTATATAATGGCACATTATATATATATAAGAATGAATATATAAGAATATATATAAGAATGAATATGTTCCACAGAATAGTTTTAAAAAAGAAAACGATTATTAGAAAAATCTATTATTTCATAATGAATTACAGCGCCCCAGTTTTTTTCAACATAGTTTCCAATGATTGTTGATTAATTTTATTTGCTTTTGTCGTAGATACATGCAGCTAGCGATTATGAAGTGAAAGAAAAATTCATTGGTGGTATTGTAATGATAAATCCTAGAGACCGACAACTACTTCTTTTTTCATCATGAGCACTTTCAAGTCATGACAATTGACAATTCACACTCATCATCTGCTCACCAAATCGGTTTTGCTTCACCATCTAATATTAACTAATTTGTCAAGGAATTTAGATTAGTTTAGTGTTCCTAATATTAAGAAAGCAGTTGGCAAAATGCTACTCTACATGAATATTTAATTTTTTAAAATTAATTTTAACATTTAACACGTACCCGAATGTATATCCAGTGATCTAAAAATGAAATGTTTTGCCAATCAGTGAGTAAAATGTACACGTTGATATGAAATTACAAACACAGCGCCTCAGGGGTAAGCTCCTCCAGTAGTGTTAATCATATTTAGAAAAACATTTTCAAGACAATAACATTTTTAGAATAAAATATTAAATTGTTATCAAACAAAACTGGTTTATTTATTTTAGATATAATGTCCCAATCAACATTAGAGCTATTTTGGGGACACGCCTCACAATTTTGAACCAAAATCAGATGACGAGGGCGATCCTTGAAATGGCACCCCCGTCTTCACACCAATAACCACCATGGGGATGAAGTTTAGTCTTGACAGATTTAACGCGCAACAGATCCTCTTACACGACAACATATCCTCTGCTTCTTCGGTGGAATCGGGTCTTGAACCTCAAACCTTACAGTTAACGGACCGAAATCTTACCACAAGGCTGCCGTGGACGGTGACAAAACTGGGGGAGTTAAAGATTTGAATATTACTATTTCATTGGTCTCCACCAGGAATTTCAAAAAATAAATTAATGGCGTTTCCATGAAAAAATTCTTCATTGTCCCGTTGCGTAGTGAAATTCAAAACTTAAGGAGCTCCTTTTTATTTAAAATGCTAATGTCACAAAAATATTTTATTGAGTAGTGTTAATGGGACCAGATGGCTGTATTAAAGATTAGACAAAATAATGTATTTAGGAACCGAAACAAAAAATTATTTTTTTACATGCATCATTTAGAGAAAATTTCTTCCTAGAAATAATATCCATCTATTGGTGCTATTAAATTAGGTGCAACAATAAATACGCGCTCTAATATACAAATATACATATTTTTTTACTTGACTTATTTTTACCACAGAATAACCATTTTATCAAAATAGCTAATACATTATTATTTACTAGTTTAGGAATTTAACTTACAGACGAATGAAATTTATTCAAGGCACTGAGTGTAGTCTCCACCAAACTTTCTAGCACTCTTAAATAAACATTATTTTTCACCCCTGAGAAAAAATGATTGGGCAAAGCAGGGAACGCCTATTTATGGCATTGGCGTATAATAACTGCAAAATACTAATCTTTGGTGTTACTTTTCTATTAATCTATCATGTTAACACTGGCGTATAATCCTTGTTTTGAATTAATAGTATTCAAAAATAAAATATGTGCCGTAAACTCATTTTCTCTAGCCGATTAAATTTGACCTAGCACTACACTTGTAGTCCCAAACTCATGTATATCCATATTTGATAAATTGAATTGATTTTGAATTATGCTTATATATTTATGTACAGACAATGCATACAGACAAATGGTCAATCCTTGGCTGGATTTGGCTCCAAGTTTATTTGAAGTCTTCATTATATATGTTAAACCTGTGTGAATAGTGTGCATATTTCTATTCATATAGCTATTTTCGTTTTATAGTTATTTTATCAAATTATATACGAACAGTCGTATAGACAGACTTTCTCTGAGCGGCTTTTGCTCAAAATTAGACAGAAATGCGTAAATTATGTCTTAACTCCATATTCTAAATTTCATCAGTCTAATACAAATTTCATATTTATCACAAAATGCCCAAATACTTGTAAAAAAATGTGTTTTTCTAATTCAAGGAGAGTTAAATGTGAAGATTCATAAAAATCCTGAATTCAAACTTTTCTTTCAAAAGATCACAATACTTTCTCTGTGCTTCATATATATGAGAAAGTAAAAATTTTAAGAACGATGCATCTTACAGTTCAAAATAAAGCATTCCAACGGTTAAAGTAGTTTCCCTTGAAATGAAACACTTGGAGGCAATATCTTTGGATTAAAGCCAAGAAACCGCAATAGCGATCCTCATAAGTGCGCATTACCCCCCCCACACACACACACCTATCCGCACGAAAGTGATGCAGATTTTGTAATATGTTGCATATTCATTCCCCAGATGAGCCGATATCGCACGCGATATTCCACTATCATCAACGTTATTTCCCCAAATAATTTGTTAAGAGTCCTACGGAGCAGTTGATCGCGGTGAATTTGTGACAAGCTCGAAAGCCGAATTGCGAAAGGAATAGCGATGAGGCTCTTTGGAGCCCTTAAAATCTGTAATGTTCTACCGTTTTGTAACTATCCTTCGTCTATTTCTCTGATGAAAAGTATACATCTTAGGTTTGTGTAAATACCTGAAATCTCATCGGTGGTTTCATCTAAAATGACGGCAACGTTTTTGTATGAAATGGATATTGCACAAACAGTATTATGCCATTAATAAAAGAAAAATATTTAAGTATCTATAATATTGCATTTTGGGATGGTGGTTTGGATGTTATTGAATCTTAAAACTGAACATTTGTACAAAAAAATGTGGCATTAATATACGGGGGAACACGAATTAAGATTGATAACGGATGTAACAATTCTTTTGACATGCGATTGATGTAATTCAAGACATTTTTCATAACTTTCTTTCGATGATACAGATAAAACGCATGCAAAAATAGCAGAAGCAAATTGTTTACCAAACAATCACAATAGTACAAAGAGCGCAGAGTACTTGTTAGAGATCAACACTTCAAAGAGGATTTCCTCACCAATGGCTCCTGGAATCGCCTGTTCGCCTTTTCTTTTAAAGTTCCATTTAGCTGGACATTGAATGTTCTAGAACATATGGCGGAACTTGAGTTCTATTAGAGATATTGCTAAGATTCGTAACATTTTAGAGGCAATCAGTTTTGTAACCAATTTTGGGGGCCACTGACGTTGCTTCCATTTAACAGTCATTAAAATATTCTTATATCCTGGCAATTCATTAAAATATATCTAATAAAATTTCTTTCTCACTTTCAAACTATCTGAAAAGGGAAAAAACATTACGAATTCGTAACTATATCTATATTAGAATTAAATGTCAGAAAGTGAACTTTTATTTACTACAGTTTTCATGTTAACATTGAGATCACCATTTTCAAATGTAATAATAAAATTGTAATTACTGAAAACGTAACAACAATAAGTACACGCTATTACTTATATATTAACCTCCTTGACCTAAGAATTAACTTCCTAGTTATAACTTATGTGAAACATATTTTAATTTCCATAACAATATAAAAACTTTTGAGACTCTGAAGCGTTTGAATTGTCTTGCATTTTAAATTATATAATTATTTTGTTGTTATTACTTATAGTACTCCATTTACAAGTCCAACAATTCCAGCATTATTTATTTTTTTGACGCTAATACAGATTTAAAATAAAAAATTCAATAATCTGATACGCGTATAAGACTCACCGTTGCATGGGGAAAGTTAACATTCTATTTTGAAGAGGGTTATTTTGAGACTGACTTCTTGATTTTAAACACCGGAAATGTTCAGGACGGTCCCTGAACTGACATTTTCAACCCAGTCTTTCGCTTCACACCAAAGTGAAGACATTTGACATCTACGGATTTTGTGAGCACCAGATCTACTTACATGACCTATTTTAAGTGGACTTGGGTTTCGAATTAAGAGTCCTAGGTTTCTGAATCCGAGATCCTATCATCCTTACCAGACTACCTCTGTCATTCTAGATATTTCTAAAATGCAATTTTTAAGTGACTTTTTAAAGGATACACTATACATTAAAAGAACTTGTGTACACCATACATTAAAATCAATTGACTTTTTTTAAATAATACCTCTAATATAACAAATTATTCTTCATTCTGCTTCTACATATCTACTAACTGAGTTAGCTTCTATGTGATTATTAGAGCTAATAAACCTATTGAATATACTATGTAGTTTTTTTTTCTTTCTGCTAACTTTTTTTCTATCCCAGATAATTTTTCTCAGCAAGCAATGTAGACTATGCTATTTCACAGTAGTATTTTCTTGTAAAATTCCTACAAAAATAAAACACGAAACATTTCATCCTTATTCATTGCAAAGATATATTACTTATGATGTCTTATACAAGAATGTATAGTTCAAATAAGATATATAGTTGGGATAACGAGGTATTTTCCAGTTCACAATATGTCAGACCTTACTGTTGCAGATTCACTAATGAAAGCTGTAATGAAAAATCGCAGCTAAATTGGCAAAGTGCTTAAGAAATTAAGAAATCCTCTATGTTTTGTTGAATGGGATTAATCCACTAATTAGGTATAATTACTAGTAATTATTCATAATCACCCCTAAACTTGATGATTATGAATATTCACCGGTAATTACATATAATCAGCACCAAACGTATTGGTGATTATGAATATCCCCTTGTAAATACACAATCGCCTCTAAAATTTAGTGATTATGAATACTCAACGGTAATTACACACAATAACCCTTAAATATTTTGGTGATTAAGAATATTCTTCGATAATTATACATTTCTCGTAGCACATTCGTAATACAAACGAAATATAAATATAAGGTAACACACTGTGTTAGTGTTAGTAAACTGGTCACTGAATCGTAATGAATTAGCTAATGATCCAACAGAGTAAAAGGAATGCTGCATACGAAATACTTTTTAAATATTATCAAATATTTATATATATCCTCAATTAGTTCCAAGAAGGGAGAATATGAAATGGTAGTGGAAGCTATGGCTCATAGCCCCTCGGTATTTATTCATAGATTTAATTTCCTCATCAATAATACAGTCAGTTTGTTCACTTAAATACACTTTAGTTGCTAAAAGCGAATTTAGAATTTGTGTATCCGATTATAACCAAGAGGCAAAGGGAGGACAACTTTACACTCAGCCCAGCGTTACGGATGGTTTTACATATTTATATACATTGATACTCGAAAATTGCCTTCATTTAAGGTTAATTAGTTGACGGCATTTTAAAGAGGTTATGCGTTTTGAAATTGCAAATATCTTGGTATTTTGAAATAGTAATTTGTATCAAATTCTTCCTGAATGCACATTTAACAATATAATCTTAATTCAATTGTTAAATTTGCACTTTCTTAAGGTCTCATTTCTTAAATGAAATCAGCATCTTGAATCATTTATATAGAAAATATTCTATTATATAAAATGAATTATTTTTTAGACATTTTTCTGATGGATTTGTTTTTAGCCAAAGTTTCTGAAGACGTCGCATGATATTTAGAGCACAGTTTCACTTCAACAGTAGGTAAACAAAAAACCATACTCAAAATTTTAATGAATGATAAGATTAAATTTTCTTTAGCACCATTTTAGTTAATTAGCTATGTTAATCAATCGACGATTAAAATGCTGCAAACAAATTAATAGATATTTTCTATATTTAAGAAATCATGCATATTGAAATAGTTTTGAAATTTTACAGAATTTCAACTTTGTTACTTCCCTGAAAAGTTTCTGCATTTTAGAACTAAAATTGCTGCGACATCATTTAGAAATTTGCCTAAAGGTCTACTGCACGCTCCCCAGAAATAGCAGAGAATGCTACAAAACGACACATCATTAGAAAGTTTTGAAACTCCAAAGAGCCAAATCGCAATGTTCACAATACCGCTTTTTGACTTGTCGCAGTCGACTACACCTAGCAGCACTAGGAACGAATTGCTCGGAAAAATATTGTCAACTGCAAGAGGATATCGTGCGCGATATCGCCTCATCATATGGATGATGAGTACGAAGCATATTGTAGCATTGCTTTCGTTTCACAAATTAAGGGGGGAGGGGATGCCGAACAGTTATACCACTTTTTATTCTGATTATTATTTAAGCAAATTGTTATATAGATTTTTTTTATTTCTAAATACAAAAACTAAATTGAGAACTAAATTGATTGAAACGTAATATGTTTTTCACCTGCACTATTGATTACGCTGTATTTTTGAATTAAAATCAGCCAGAGTTATTATTTTTTTCTAAATAAAAAACCCCAATAAAAATTCTGAGTTTTGAAAGTGAAGTGAATTTTTCTTTAATATACTACTTTGATTCTCGACATTTACAGCTGTAAAGTTAAGCATTCATAAAATACTATTCAAAAAAGGAAACAAAAGAAGCCTATAAAATAACATACATTTTTTTATTCTGATTATTCTCTACTTATTCTTAGATTTATAGTTTTAAGACTTCCCACAAAATGCCATCCTAGTTAAAGAATCAAAATGAAATTTAATTATTACCTAATAATCCAGCTTACAAAATTAAACAATTGATTTTTGATTAGCATCAATTATTATATTAAGTATCGATTATAACAAATTTGTAAAAAAAACCGCATTTAACAGAAGATTCAAGACGTTACTAATTTGCATTTTTAGAAATATCCGACTTCAATTAATTATCTCATATATAATGTATAAATAATTTTGAGTTTGCTAAATAAATGTAAAACTATTCCTCATACAATACCTATTTCAATTTGATCTATAAATATATTTAAAACCTTTATGCCAATATCATAAACCAATTATATATTTCTTTAATCTATTACCTTTTTGAATTATCTTTTTCACATATTTGCGAATACACATACCTACCAATAATGGTTCTAGGACATTATTATCTATGATGGACATTTTCTATAAATGCCGCAATAGATTTGAATCATAAGATCAAATTTACTTGAGTCATAGAAGCCTTAACTGACTAATTAAGATGAGAATTTCTAAACCCCTCTATGAAGGACGATCAGACCAGGAAATCAGCCATCTCTGTGGCATGATTAGGTTATTTATTTTATACAGGTGGCATTAGCTCTGGCGTGACATGTTTCATATCTTAGATGGTAGAACAATCCAACCCTCTCTGATTAAGTTCTTTGCTTTATATAGATGACAGTTTTCACACGTCATGCCTCATGTCTAAGACAGACGAACAATCTAACCCTCCCTGGTTCAGCTCTTTGTTTTATATTGATGTCATTAGTTCCAACTTATTACGCTATGTCTGAAAAATGGACAAACATACCAGCAAAGTCTGCAGTTTGTTTTTGTTTTATATAAGTGACATTAGATCTCGCCTACCCAAGACAGTCATACAACATACATCCTACCCAAGACAGACAAACAAGTCATCTCTTCAACTTGAATAAGTTTTGTGTTTTATATAATTTACATCAGTTATCACATTTCATACTTCAGGGCTGATTTTTGAAATAGAAAGTACAAAGTTTTTAGGGCGGCATTGGATATAGGTATTTTACATTATTTCATCAAGAGCCATTCAATTCGAAACAGTAAAAGTATGCATCGTATCACAGTAAAAATATGCATTGTATCGCAGTAAAAATATGCATTGTGTGAAAGTAAAAATGATTAAGGTTTTTAAACATAATTGTTATACCTGAAGACTTTAATAATAATATTTAATGAAAATAATTATCATTCATGGAATATATCATAAAATTTCTTTTTTTTTCAGGAAACAATTTTATTGACATTATTCAATTATCAATACGCATTATATCGAACTGATTACATGGCAGTTTGCAATATTTGAAATACCAATAACTTGATTAATCTCTGATTAAAGAAACAACTGAAGTAATTATTATTTTAAGATTCATAATCATATATTAAAAGAAAATTGCTAATATTATGCAATGCTTAGTTTCGATTAAAACAAACGAATGTCGAACAGAAAAGTCTCGGTGGATATGATTTATAATTTACACTTAATATGTTCAGTTCTTAATGCTAATTTTAAATTCTAATGTAATTTTGGAGAATATTCTATTCCATGAGGGTTTTAAAAGCATTTTCATCGCCAGCAAATGTTCGATTTCGAAATCATGGTACTGCAGTTATCATCAAAGCGCTAATTTACCCTTGATTAGGTTCAATACGTCACATTATGCACCAAAAAATTGCTTAATCTCATCATTCCATCAAGATAGGTGAACAAACATTTATGAATCTTTATCGAAGGGAAGAGAAGAAAAAAAAACATCGAAACACGCGCACCGCATTATCACAATCTAACAACAGACGAGTAATTGGTAGACAACTAATCCCGACAATGAACTTAATTAGAATAAAATTACTTCTCAGATGCGGAATTACACTTGATGGGCCCAGAGTCATACATAAATGAGGCACCATTATCGAGTCCAACAGTGGAAATGTAATAACGGTTAGTTCTGATCGAGGGAACGATAGCAATTAAAAACGGTGAAACTGCATCGATTAAGTGGTAGGGAATATTATGTTTCGTTACGGCCCATTGCTTTGACAGAGGAACTCATTTAATGACAGAATCAATAATTAGCAGAGAGCACTTATGGGTTTAAGTCTGATTCACAGATAAGGGGAAGTGAATTAATGGGAACAACAAAGCTGCATTACTAATACCCGATTCCTGCTCAATAATTGGTCTGATTAGCTATGCAAACTAACAGAAGTGGAAATAGGTAATCTAGAAATCATAAGATTTTTACTTCAGTATAAAATTTAAGAAAACCATAGAATTAGTAAGGTTCATCGGCTTGATATTCTATTTATAGAATTCTGGAAAGAGGCAGATTTATTCATTCAGAACTTTTCCATTAAAACCGTGTCTAAATATCGTATATTCTTATAGCTATTCATTCGGTAACCATAATTGCCATTGCTTTCAGAAGAGAAACGTTAGCATCTCAACGTCAATAAAAAATCTATGCACAATTCGTTTAAGATCAATAAGCATCAAATATAAATTAATCTGCAAAATAACTCTTCTTTAACTTCCTAAAGCAGTGTTAAACACCACGCCAGCTACTGTGCGCAGTGGAATTGCTACTTGTCATTGTCCCATTGTGGTTATCTGAGCTTCCTGAAAAAAGCTGGGCTCACACAAGGCCAATTATTGAGAGGAACTGATGATCACACCAACTTCAAAAAGGTCATTTATTCATGGAACAATGGCAAAAACCACATCGGAGCTGCATAACCCCTATGAGATAATCATTTGCCATTGTCTCGTTGGGATCACGTGATGTTCATGAAGTTGTCGTGACTCGTCAATGCGCGCAGTAGTTGACCTTGCGTGAAAGCTGCTGTAGGCGTGACCTCCTATTACACGCAATATTTGACATCGTATGAACTCTAATACTTGCTAGGGCTTTTTATTCTTATCAAATTAGTGGAGACTTTCCCAAAAATATTTGATTTTAAACTCTTCAGGAATGGAAAAATATATATATAATTATCAATATTAAATATGCACACAGATATAACAATATTTCATTGATTCTATTTCAATAGTTGATAATTTTGCATAGAGAAATTAATATCTCTTTCATAAAATTTCGGCAAAAAAAATCAGATACCAAAAATTAAAAGGAGTATATAATAATTTATAAGATTTTAAAGGATAGATATACTTGCATGGAATGGAATAGTGAATTAATGGGCATTAATTAGTTACATACGTTTAAAATATAAAACTACAGATGGTATAAATCTGTAAAAAATTAAAGGAATTTTCAATAAAATTTCTTACTCAAATTTTTAACGAATTGTTTTAAATATTGGTAATGAAAATTGTAGATTTTAGTATACTTATTTGGCAATTGAATTAATCACTTTACATCAATTTCGGTAAGATGTTGTCGAATAATTGCACTATTCTTTGCTAGAAAAATACACCACTTAATTGAATCAAATATCAATTTTTATACTACCAGATTGGATTAGGTTCCTCCAAATAGTTTATATGGGTTAGATTTCTCAAAGCGTTACATTAAATACTTCGGATTCGATTTTCTATACAATTGTAGCTGCTTATAAACTACGCCATATTTATTTATGTTTTGATAAGCAATGCGCATTGGAATCACGATCTTGGAAATAGCTGCATTCTTCTCCCTTTTGCTATATCTTAATCTTGTAAATCCCATTTTTAAAAAACTAATTTCGCTGTTAATGTTGAGTTTATGATAACAGATAGTGGCACAGCTAATAAGACCTTTACGTTATCAATTTGAAGTGTATGCTAATAAGTTTGAATAAGATTCTTGAATGATAGCAGTGAATTTCTACCAATGTCTTGTTGAACAGCAGGTCAGCTGCTTGAACGAATAACTTTTTGTGGAAGCAGTGGAGATTCAATTATTTGTAAAGAATCTATCTTGGGTAGCATTGATAGAATTAAAATTTCAGTTTGGGGAACCATTCAGCTTGGAGTTGCGTCAGCACTATACAATTAAGTTTGTGTTAAACGCTGCTTGGCTAGAAAAATATCAACATAGATGGTGATAGATGTTCTAGATGATCATCGATGGTCATAGATGCATGTTGATATATCTAAGATCATAGAGTATTGATATATGAACATTTCACTTCCCGATTAATGAAAGGTGAGCGTTCTGTCATGGATCTAATAAGGCGCATGTTAACGAACAATTAAATAACCTATCATTTTTTTCGAACCACCTTATTTCATGGATGTTTCCATATTTATCTTATTAAGTTGAGTGCAGTGTCACCTATAAATGGGGAACAGCAAAAGTTCCCAAGTATCGAATTAGCTGCAAATAGAACACCCCAATGTTTAGTTAGTTTATATATCTATTTAATACCACTGTTCACTTGTGAATTGCCTGTGATTCACACCTCTTGTTAAACAGTTAACTGTTTGTGACAAATATATTTGTCATGAAAAAAGTAAAACATTTTGAGTTATGAGGAGTATATTCAATGACAAATATATTTATATAGTAATTGTTTATTTATTATATTCATATTTAATTATTTATATAATGTATATGCTTATGACAATTTAAGTACTCATTTTCAGAAGAGGTCGAAACAGTTAACTGGTTAACTAGATATTATTTTCTCCTCTACGATTAAGAGGTAGCAAAGAAGTAAAAGCCTTATTAGATAGTGCATAGTGATGGATATTAGAATCGCATACATGATTTATGGCAACAAACGTGTTAAAGCCAAATCAATCTTCCGTCCATCTTCAGCATGCTTAAATGTCGCGAACCAGGCTAGTGTTGAAATGACATTGAATATCGTAATAAAAATTTCACTTACAGTGAACTGTTATGGTCCGGGTGTCTTCTATGAGGCTGTCTGGCAGGGAAGGGTTCTTAGCCGTGCACGTGAATTTCTTCCCGTGGTCTTCTGCCGTGGGGACGAAAGACAGAGTGCTGAGGGTGAGGTTGCCATTATCGGAGATGACCTCGTTGCCCGTCTGGATCTTCTGAGAGCCCTTCCACCACGTCATCACGGCCCGGGGCCGAGAGCCTGTAGATTCGCATTCTAGGGTCACCTTGCGACCAGCGGACAGGTGGTGCGGAGGAGTGATGATCCGGACATCGAGGGGCCGGACTGAAAAAAAAACATATTTTGAATAACATGTGATAAATTTTAAATTTATGAAATACTTTTTTTAAACAAATCAATGGATAGCACATATTTACATTTTCATTCAGTACGCCAATGTGTTTCCTATCACATCAAGTTTTTACGCCTGTAGGCTCTTATTTTTCAGAACCATTAACAATATTTGTATTCATTATGCATGATATGTCTCCTTTAGAATGACATTTCACCTTAATTCTAAGGAAGCTGAGTTTAATCTTTCTAGCAT
The DNA here is from genome assembly GCA_026289955.1 of Argiope argentata. Taxonomy (NCBI): domain Eukaryota; kingdom Metazoa; phylum Arthropoda; class Arachnida; order Araneae; family Araneidae; genus Argiope; species Argiope argentata. Next base: position 1,815,698 of record JAOUZG010038391.1, on the reverse strand, counting down.
ATTGTCTCAGTATATAGTACTGCAATCCTCATCCTGCAAAGTTTATTATTGAAAAGTAATAGTGAATAAGGTTTTTAGTTCCTCTACCTGCCCCCAATTTTTTTCCCCACTGTAAAAAGAATCCAATTATTAAGGTTCCATACAAGACCTTTTAAATTGAGGAAACCTTTTCTTGCTCTATTGTTATACGGTTTTAATGACATATAAGCGATCATACAAATCAATCATGTTTTTCTAATATTGACAAATAATATACAACATATAAACATATAATATTTACGTATAAATAGATGCCAATGTCTTTTCTATTAATTTTTATTTTTATCATTGAAGTCTAAATTTTTTTTGGAAAAAAAAAGGATGCATCCGCAGGATATAAGCATATTAAATCCATAGAACTGGAAGAGAAAAATAGCAACTGGTGTAAGGGATGAAATTCATAATTATTCAGATAATATTTAAAAATTCCAGGAAGTAAAATACAAAATAAAATGATACTTAAAGCTGAATGCTGAATCGAATGAATCTGATAGACAAAATCTAATTTAAAAAAATGTAAAAAAATTATTTATTGCAAATATGATTTACAGTAGTCTATTTGAGGTTTTAAAATACAATTTATTATTATATTTGCGTGTTACATTAATGTAAAATTATGTTAAGACATGTTACCATTAATTGTGGTAAGTTCTGACAAATGTTAAAAGACTTGTTAATGAATATCGACAAAAATTTAGCAAGCAGACCTTGATTCCTATAATTTGGAATTTTAAAACAAACTTTTTGAAAATTTGAGACTGATTTACGAAATTTCAGTTCTTTATTTGTTATTCTTTTTCTGCAGAGAATTGAACTGACTACATCAGTTTCCTTTTAACATGAATTTTTTTAACTATTCACACATTCGTTACCTAATCATGTTTGTTATTTATTAAATGTAACTTATAGTATAAAATCGATCATTAGCAAATACATAGTTAAAGATTATGATATAATCTGTGCAATCCAAAATCTTTGAAGAAGAACTACAGAAATTAACTTTATATTACCCAAAAATTCATTTGCAATTATAATTTTTGCTTTTTTTTTCTAATTTAACTTTGAAAAAATTAATAATTATAATTAGGTAAATACTTATTTCACCCTTTTTTCTTTGAATATAAAAACAATTTAAAAAGAAATCTGAACAATAATAATATTTCATTCAATGCCTTAAATTATTTTAAATAATTATTTTTATTTATTTCTTACACTCCGTAAAATGATGCACACTCTTGAATGGCGAGTCAAAGGCTCCATCGGAGTGCAAAGGGATAAATGTTATTAGAAAAATGAAAAGAAGGATTCACCTTTGCTTTAATCTACAAAGTAACATTTGATTTCATAAGGTGTATTTCAAATAAGAAGACTACTAAAATCATAAATTCAATTTCTATTTAGATAAAAAGAAAATTCAAATGTCATAAATTCCAAATAAACACGAGCCCTTAATCACGAATGTATACTTTCTAATCTTTTGAAGCATTTCTTTTTAACGTATCAGAAGAGCTGAATGTGCATTTAGAGGAAATACATACCATTGACTGAGCGAGCATTCACTCCAGAACAAAAACGTGTATTTTCCAAAATTCCTTGTGATCCTCTGACACTCCCATCGATGCATGGACGAATAATTTAATGCTGGCAATCATGAAAGTTTGCACTTGAGTAAAGTAATCTATTCCACTTGAGGAGATTCCCAAAATACCTCTTTCCAGAAAATCGCCAAGGCTTAAGAAATCATCATAGACATTACCGGAGAGCGCCTTTTTTTCAGCCCTTTGGCGCTCTCCTTCGTTCGCCATTAAATGCAGCTTAATCCGAAATTGTCACATTTCTGGAATTTCTTTTTCGAAGAGGTTATAAGAATTAAACTTCAGTTGTTTCGACGAATACTTCGATATTTTTCTTAGAAAAAGAGGAAAAATGTCGCTTTTAATTTGCTATTAGTCCTTAAAATTGAAATTTTCTAAAAGAAAACATTAATAACTATGAATAAAATTGATTTATTTTAATTTTAAAGTTTCTATCTTTGCAAAATGGATTTATGTGCTTGATCATTTTTCAATAGTTTACTGAATTGGCCTGTATAAAAACCGTATGTCTATAAAATAAGTAAATAAAATAAAAAATCATAAGTAAAAATATATTTGTTCATTTACAAACTTTGGATAAAATATGTATTTCTTAAAACATTCTTTTTCATTTTTACAATAAAAAAATGAATAAAGAAAACTGTTTAATGATTTAAAGTAATTCCCTTGAAATGTTTTTGAGCCATGTTATTAATCCATATATTCGTCCAAATGAAAAAAAAAAAATTAATAAGAATTATAGCTGTCTAACCGAATGTCCATAAGCAAGATTACTAAAAAATTATTAAAATCATATGAAATATTAACATTAAAATTGTATTGCATCATGAAATTTTGGACTGAATCAATCGTAAATAGATTCATTAAAGCAAATAGCTCATATTTTGTGTTATATTATTAAACTTCGCAGAATAACTATATTTATTGAAATATGCCTTATGTGATTAACATAGATTACGCTCATTTCTAAATGATTGATTTTGCTCAAAAGGGACATTTGAGGAGGTTTCAACTAGGGTTCAAAGCATTTGAGATTTGATTTAGTGTAGATATACTAACATCCCATTTTTTAAAGCAACACTATGGCTGTTTTGTGATAGACCTTGTAATTTTGAACCAAGGTCAGATGAGGTGAATCATACCCGAACCGACACATCCTCAACAAACATCACAACTGCATGAGAACGTATGAGATGGATTCAATTTGCATTAGACCCGCTTAAGTGACGGTTCTTTGGTGGAATCGTATCTCGAACTTGAAACCCTAAGGCTCCAAATCAGAGATATCTTCAAGGCTGGAAGGCAAATTCAACCAGATTCAATAGGTAAAAGAATCGTGGTAAACGTTACATCTTGCTTCGAAAAAAATAATATCCTTTCGTCATTGTGATGAAACTGGAGAAAATACAGAGAAACAGTGTCAAGGGACCATTGTTTAACTCTTTAGCAAAAGCATCCATAGATCCACTCAGGGGCATCCCAATTCCCAAACGTATATTTAATCGACTTAAGTAAGAAAAACCGAAATTGTGCATAACTGTTTTTTAACTTTTCTATTTTCTTCATTCAATTCATATGAGACTCATCATTTTTAGGTATTATTTTTTATGTATAAAAACAATGAAATAATAAAAAAATATCTTGTACATATAGTTTACAAGACTTTTAATTTTTTAGAGAAAGAAACTTAAACACACAACATTGAATATTCATGACTTTTGTTATTCATTTTTATTTATATTCCCAAAAATACTTTTCTCATTCATTTATTCAGAATAATATGAATTTAAAAATAAATGTCCAAATAATTTATTAATGTCAAAAGAGATATTGTTTTATATAAGAATTTTTAAGATAAGAATTTATAAGAATTTTTAAGATAAGCTTTATTTAAGATAAGGAAAGTACTTTCAAACAGATTTTCAAATGTATTTAAAATCAGCATTTGGTTTCGATTCTTTACCATGATTACGTTTGAAATTTTCATCAATAACTGACGAATCTGATCTATCATCATTGTCACTTTTGTAGGAGCCGGCTTTCTGGCACAGAAATAGGGCCTCTTCCTTGTGTTCTCGGAGTCTTGAGTTCGATTCACGGTTTGGGCATAGTTGTTCTTCTGTGTGCTATCTATGAGAGATGCGACTGTGCCCCCCTGTAAAAAGGGGCTGTGCAGTAAAATGTGGTATGTGTGTGTATCTAAGACGTACTCTTGGCCCTAGTTGGCGTTACTTCAAAATCAAAAAACGCTTCTTTCAGCTTAAATCTGCTGCTGTATGAGCGGGGGGCTTGTCCATCATAAGCGCCATTAGTAACAACAACAACTTTTGTAGGAACACTTGTTAGAACTCATCTCTGCTGCTAATATTCGTTAGTTGTCATGGCAATAATCTGATACGTTAACAGAAACCAATTTGAAGACCACCCTCCGTTAAAACTAGATGCATTGTTTCATTGCATTCTGCTCTAATTCCTTTTTTGTTTGTGAAAAAGAATTAGGTGAAGATATAGGAAGAAACAGGAATTGATATTTATAAATTTTTACAGTTCCTAAACAAAATAGAAAGAGAAAGGTCAAAAAGACCCTGTGCATGTGCTGATGAGTTAAAAGAGAAAAGTAAAATAGAGTCTCATATAACTTCAAAATTAGACAGTAATATAACCAAATTAAATTAGGGTTTGATTCATGTATATAGTAATATTACATCATTTCAGTTTTCAGTTTTATCTACACATCTATAGTATTCTTTCATATGCCAACCGAATATATAAGATATTCAAGGTAAGCAGATATTTTTCTCTTTTATTAATGAACATTCTAACCATTGCTGAAATTGATTTGGTTACTTTAAGCTTTATGGAAATTTACATTCAAAATGCTTCTTTTAGCAATACAGCAACTGGAAACTGTCAGCATTGGCAAACAGGAAAAAAAAATAGGAATATGCAAAATGGCATTCAACATTTACAGATTTAAAAAAATAAGCAAGCTATAAATATATGCAGTAATAAGGGGTAATTATACGAACATAAGTTATTCTAAATGTACACAAATATAAATGTTCAAGATTCCTTTGATTGTTTTTTTAAAATTTTTATATTTAATAATGCGTATCTCTAAGAAAAACATGGAATCAAATGCAATATATAATAATTTTTTTTATATTTTTCTATCCCTTTTCTTTTTTCAAAGCACAATTGCAATCATTTAAAAAAAATGTCAAAAACGAACCGCACGCGTATCAGAATTTAGTATTTTCTATTTTAAAGTTCTCTGATGAGATTGCAATTACTAATATATACATAAAGTATTCCTTTGTATTTACATTTTGTAACAATTTAAATCTGTCTTTTAAATTAATAATAGAAAATATGTATTCGATTGTAATAGTTCATAGAAAACAACATTTTTATTTTTTGCTTGAAAGAAAATAGCTTTTTTTCTTTGCTTTACAAAAAGGGAAGAAAATAGTGTTTTCAAAAAAACTTCATAATTTATGTTTTGCTAATTTAATTCGCTTCATTAGCTTTTACTTGAGTATTTGCGCTCATTGAACAGTGAACATTGTTCTAGTAATTATTATGAAAAAAATGTCAGGACATTTAATCATTCATGCAAATAATTATTTCTTTACATCATAAATACATTTTTAGCATTTTGTTTGGCCTTTGAAATTCCTTGGGATCCTAAGAATGCCTGTTTGTACATATACATATTAATTATATTATTATATTCAAGCACTAAAATAAACAGATACTTTTTCGGAGGTAAATTAATTTTTAATTCCTTTTAGTAAATTCTTAAAACCATTTTTAAACTGCATAATACACAGGTATAATTTGTTTTAGAGTTTTAAGTTAACCATATAATATTGAAAAGGATAAGCAAACATTAATAACATTATATTTCGAGCAATTTTGCCGACGTCCTGGATTAGGGGTAGCGCGTCATCTCCATGATCTGTGCGTCCCGGTTTGGGCATGGTTGTTCTTCTGTGTACTATCTGTATGGTGTGTGAATGTTCCCCCCTGTAAAAAAGGAGCTACGCAAGCGAATGTGGTATGTGAGTGGCAAAAATCTCTTAGACGTAGTTGGCGCTACTACAAAACAAGAGACGCTGATTAGGCTTAAATCACAAACTACCTCAGCGAGCTTGTATATGCCATAAGAAACAGGGGAGA
>JAOUZG010038391.1:1793676-1806662 GCA_026289955.1 Argiope argentata | reverse complement strand
GAACAATCACTTCTGAAACAGCACCCTCAGTGGTGTCTTCTGGACTTGGACTTTGTTGTCACGATAAATTCACATTTTCAACAGGCACCATGTGCACGGAGAATCTTCGGCTGGCGGAGTTAGAACTCATAACCCAAAGGATGTTAATCCAACGCCCTACCTTTTTTGTTTTAAAGACTCATTTTGACCCTTTATTTCTCATGTACAAAAATACTTTTATGGTTTAAAATGAGCTGATGGAATAGACAGATTTTTGATAAATATTTTGATATTATGTGCAGATATGTGAGGTATTAAATATTCAAGATTTTGATAGCAATTCGAATTTGCATTTCCCCAAGGTTTCTGCGATTTTAGATCGGTTTTAAATTTAGGTATCTCGATAAAAATATTCGAATTTTATATTCGTTATGATCGGTTTCCAATAAAAGTGGTTTCTGCATTTTTGTTCTTATTTTAAGTGTAGATTTAACCGAAACCTTTAAAATTAGGATTTTTTTTCACGAATGGTAGCATGCTCTTTTGATCCGCTATAACTTTCAAACGTGGAGAGATATGATAAAATTGTTACTGTATTTCATGAACCAAAGGATTTCCCTATCACACTTCTTTCGTTTGGAAGATTATATATATATATATATATATATATATATATATAGTAAATGTATTCAAACTTTTTATTTCACTGACACTGACACTAGTCTACGGTATTGAAATAATTCCATTTTCTCAATTTACAGATATTGAACCAAGTATCCTCTGAATATGGTAATAAAATATATAAAACATCTTTGAAATACTTGTTTTGATTTATGTTTGACTTTTCATGCAATATCAAGATAAAAGAGAAATTCTTCTCTTATAAGCTCTCATATATATTCATTACTTTCAACGATCGAGCATATCCACTCTTTCCACAACGATATAATTATTACTGTTTTACTCTTTGCGATTGACAAACGTTGTCACGGTATGTTCAAATTCCTTTTTATAGGCCGGAATTCTTTAAAAGCTAGAATATTCCCCAAGCTATGTTTTGCAATATAATAAAAAAATAAATCTCAATAAAATTTGTTTGGAGCGATGCTTCCAAAATCTCAGTTCCTGTCAATGGCAGAGTAGACATAGAAATATAATAGTTCGATATGTTTTTATATTATTTGACACGTGTTTCATTTTTCTTTAGATAGTTCCGAAATCTTGAAAGAGCAACAGTTTTTTAATGCATTAGATACTCTTAGGCCATTATAATTATGTTATACAAATGATACGCTATAAGATAAAGTTAGCAATCGATAGGAAACCATGTTTTTATTGATTGATTCAAAATTGAAAAAAAGGAATCATAGAACGACAAGAGTGTTACGCAACTTTGAATTACATACAGATTACTTTGCACAAAAAAAAGCACAGTTATATTTCTATTTACACTTCAATTTTGAAAAACAGAAAGAGTTGCTAAATATAAATCATTAGAATCTCCAATTATTGTTTTTGTTAATAACATATGAAAATCATTATCAAGTTTCAGACAGCTTAAGAGAGAAGTCATTCCTTTTGTAAGTATTAGTCTTAATTTAGAAAAGAAAAAAGAAAAAAAACCCTACTAGAAATTTCAAGTTCTTTTTGAGTGTTGTAACCAGTAACACGTAGTCATTGTTGTCAGGTTTAAGGGAACATAAAAAGCAAGTCATTCCTTTTGGAAAAAAGTACAAGTACTAAATCTGGAATAACATCACCAGTATTATTATCAAGTTTAAGGGAGAGTAAAAGAAAGTAATCTGTTTGTTAAAGTATTAACTTTAAATTTATAATAGCTTCAGCATTAAAAAAATCTGTCAGAACTTTCTAGTACATTTTTTTATTGTTATTAGTAACATATGAACGTTGTTATCAGGCTTAAAAAAACGCTGAAGAAGAGTCACCATTTAAAAATGTTAGTATTCAACTTAGAATAGAAAAAAGAATGAAAAAGCAATTAGACATTTCAAGTCATAATTTCAAAAAAATATGTTGGTATTCAATTTACAGCAGGAAAAAAAAGGGAAAACAAATTAGAAATTTCGTTCTGAATATTGTTAGCAGTAGCATATGAGCATTGTTATCAGGTGTAAAAGGCGTCATCACTTTGAAAAAGGCTAGTATTAAATCTAAGAATAGCATAAAAAACAACAAAAAATCGTCCTGACGCTTTTAATACTTTTTTGTTGTTATTAGTAACATAAGAACATTGTCACCAGGATTAATGAAAGCAAATTATCTTTTAAAAAATATAATGAATATAAAATGGTATGAGCAATAAAAAACTGAAAGGCATTTATTGAATACAGAGAATAAAAGTCAAGCCATTCGCTTTGAAAAAGTATAAGTATTCAATATTTTACAGTCAAAACACAGTAGCATATTTTTAATTATGCAAAAGATACCATTTAATTTGTAAGCTTAAGTCCCCTGGCCGTCTTCTGAAGGAGAATATTTTTGCATCAAAGAACAAAAATGTTTGCAGATACATTTTATCCTTTTTTTACAATAAAATCAAACCTTGGTTCAATAGATTGTAATTTTATATGAATTATTTCTGTATTTATTTGTCCTACAAATAGGAAAACATGGCAAATTAATTTTAATTAAGCAAAAAAGATTTAATTTATATTGATTAAAATATATTGTATGTTTATTTAACGGGAAGTTACATAGAAAAAGGAAATTCAAAATTCAGTTCAAAACATTATAATTTAATAATATCGTTTTATTAAAAAGCATTGTTCATTTCATCGTTTCCGTTTTCATAATATTATTTCAAAACTATCTCTAAATCAAATTGATGATTCATAAAAATATGTCGAAGTGTCAATAATTCCTTTAGTGTGAAACGAGAATACTTAAACATTCCTTGGAAATTAAATATTTTAAAATGTAAATATATAAGTAGTTAAATTAAAGTTTAAATATCCATGTCTATTACGATTAATAAACTATTTACTATTTCAAATCAAATAAATGCTGAAAATCGTTTGCATAGGCAGCTGCATACAAATTTTAAAAAGATTTCACAGAATTAGTATAATTGAAAAAAGATTTTTTTTTACTACGGAAGCCTTTAAAAAAATCAAACTCATGTATCAGAAAATAAACAAGTGTAGAGTACAAAAGTATCTATTATCAAAAGTTATAAACAATTAAGGTTGATTTTTGACATTATCGCTATAAAAACTCTGATATTTTTTAAATATTTTTGTTATATTTGTTTAATATTTTTTAAAAATCGTCTTTGTTATTGATATTTAGTAACTTATATAAGATCAAGTTTCATAAAGTACTTGTAATTAATTTTTTAAAAAAATTCTTCTTGAAAAACAGTGTGACAATCAACTATAGTCTTTGCTATTGGAATTCAAACACGTATAATAGCTAACAACACGTTTTGAAGCTATACTTTTGGTCTTTTGAGAATTATTTGGATTCTAGATGCACAGAATCCACAGACGAGATAACCACCATGAATTTTCCATTTGGAGTTGTTGCCGCTCTAAATAACTTCCACGAATGTGATGTTCTTCAAATAGATTTATTTTTAAATAAATTTGGAAACCTATCTTCAATTTATACAGTTAAGATATTATTCAATTCCTTGTCTCTTATTTTCTTAATTTATTCAAATCTAGGATATCTAATAAATATCAATGAAAAAAAAAGTTTTATGAATGGAAATTTATTAGTAGTTATATGATGAACGCCTAACCTTAAGCGATCCAAATCCTTCAAAACTTGTGGTTTCTTCGAGGAGTTCAGTACAAAGTTCGAATTGATGTAACATTTATATATTTTACCTTATGTTAAACGAAGAAAAATCACATTCAAAGCTTCGGAATAATTTTAAGCTATGTATTATAAGAGCATGGATTAAAGCATACAGCACATACCATCGCATCACCTAAACTGAGACCTTCCCTCATAATTCTCCAGAAGGCACTCTCTCTGGCGTCATCAGTCATTTATGACTAGTATTACAAGAACGACTTTTGTTCGAAAGCGGATTATAATACCTCCCGAGATACCTTACGCTCAGACTGAATTAAAATAATACGGTCAGAAACGGTATGATATTCACATACACGTGAAAAAAATTGAACAATAAGGTATCTAAGGCGAAAATCTAGGTCAAAGAATAACTAAAAATTACAGTAATGCACGCATCCTTCTGCGTTTCTCCCCTTTATGAGATATTATCGTGGAAAAGTGGTTGTCTCAGAATCCTGAAACGAACAGTACAAAGATTTTTTTTATTCCCTTTAAGTTTTTATTTTTAATTTTATGATACTAAATTTTGTTTTAATTATAAGTGATCACCAAGACATTTCACTTTTAATCTTTAAAATTTACTACATCTACATTGAAAAGATTTTTCTCTTGTCTCTTGGGTAAATATCATTATAGTAAATAATAATTTCATGGCTCTAAAGGAATGTAATGTATCCTATATAAGCTATTTTTTGCATTAGTCATTAAAACCATCTAACGTAAAAATATTTGAAAATTGGCATTTTAAAATTGCATATAATCATCTTTTCACTTTATATGTCAATTTTTACTCTTTAAAAATGATTTTCAAGGTATTGATTCCATAAGTAAAAATTAACTACTCTACATTTAAAAGATTTTTTCTTATCTCTTGGATGCATTTCGATATAAAAACAATAAATTCTTGGCTCCAAAACATGTAATGTATCCTACCTCTTTCATTTTTATATTGGTCTTTAAAACCATATAAATACAAAAAAAATCAGCATATCCATTTCGCATATATGCACATCTTTTATACTTTCAAGAAAAATTCTTTTACGGAAACTTCAGATTCTCGTCCTCTTTCGCGGCCCAGTTTTCAATCAAGGGGGGATTACTTCACCTCGAAAAGTACCCAATCGCGTGTCATCTCCTCCGATCGTCACAGATTCCATTGTTGACCCTTAATTAAACGGAAAATGGGGCTCGAAAAGAGGCGCCGGGATTTTCGAAATATTGTCGAAAGAATTTTCGGTCCCTCCACCCCCAGATCCCACTGCATGCCTCTGAATGACAGGGTAATTATCGTTTCAGCTATAATTTTACGGTTCAACTAATGCACCGGTTTCCTTGGTGCTTTTAGCGAATATGATCCAGAGAATTCCTCTGATAGGGGGGGGGATGCAGCTCGTTTGGGGGGTGAGAGAATTTCACCTTTTCTAGCTATGAATAATTTATCGAGTCTTGTTTTGAAAGTTACAGGGAGGAATTTTTCGGCGAGTGAAATTTGCCACTCATCGGAGAATGTTTTGTTCCCTTCATGATAAAAGCCTCCCACATGTATAAGGAAGGGTTAAAGAAGACCTTTACCGCTGCTACCGAAATTGCTTTTTAGATCAAAGCTAGCGCACGTCATCAGATATTCATAGGGCACTGTTCTCCCTGGAGAAGGGTGCTTGATTTTGATGCGATGCTCTGTTTATCATTCATGAACTGACGACTCAGTCTTAGCTGTGACAACGACCATTTTGAGAAAACACAGCTTATCGGTAAGGATGACCGATTAAGCTTGTTATTATGCTTTGGTCTTCATTTATAAATGAAAAAACCACCAAGATGGAAAAATTGAATTTATATGCAATACTCTATGCATATTATAATTTCTGAGTAACTACCATAGCGAAGAATCAGTTTTTTTATGAGCCTATGTACTTACTGAGAGATTTTTTTGTTAACTCATGTTTATTGGTAACATCGTGAAGGGATAAAAAAACGAGTCAATTTGAAATACAAAGGTTATAAGTAAGGATGACTGGTGAAGCTTATTATTATGATTTGTTCCTCATGTTTAAATTTTTTTAAAACGACATTCTAGGGGAGAGTTCAATTTATATGCAATAATATATGTATATTATTATTTCATGCAGGCAACTAACAAAGAATCATTTTTTTTCTTTTTGGTGAAGACCATGTACTTGCTGAGAGCATTTATTGATGATATTTGAATGGATGAAGTAAAATTTGAAACATTTTAAAGTATATAGATTATTGGTTATGAAGCCATATTAAGCATGTAATTAGCCTTTTGTCCTCATATTTAACCCTTTAACGTCAAGTGTGCCGAATTCGGCACATACCTTTAGGATAGTTATGCCTCAGTAGCTAAATGAGTTATTCCACAATAAGCAATTGTGACGGTTTCGGCACATTCGTATCTGCAGGCAGCAGTAAGTGTTGCCACCAAGCGGGGAAAGGTGGAACTCCTACGTCGATCGGAATAAGTTGAAGGAAACCACGTGGAAGATAGTCTACTTGTGTTTTTCTTTTCGTTTTTGGCTTTCATAGGTAAGTTTAGGTGTTTCTAAAATTTATATTGTATTCTTTATGGTTTCCCTTAATATAATATGTAATCGTGACATATTAATGTTTCTGATTATTTGAAATAGATGGAAGAAAAAGTGTGTGACGAATTCGTCCCTTTGGGCTGTTACGGCAATACAACAACAAGTCAATAAATCACCTCTGAAACTTGATTTCTAATATTTTATAAATATACTTCATGATGTTGTCATATAATTGAGATTAATGAGTAGTTAAATGGCTAGTTAAAACATTTATACTTGGCATTGTTAGATATAGTATTTGTACCCTATTGTCATTTCAGATAATGAACCCTGTTAATTTTGATGAGAAAAGGAGGAGGGATGTTGAGCAAAATGTCATTGTACCACCAGAGGATAGTGATGATCTTCATGCTGATGAAAGCTCGAGCGATGAAGATGTTGAATCAGAGTCACCTGATGACTCCAGAGGGGTTACAGATAGTTTTTCTGAAAATGAAACAACGCCAGAACTTAACCCTGTCGAGTCTGTGGGCAGAAAGGGAATAAAAAGGTTACCAGTCTGGAAGGCCACTCGTGGTGCTGACAGTCCAACAACGTGCCTGCAGTTTTCCAAATATTTGAAAGAATGCAGGAAAATAAATGCTTTTGTGGAGGACTCGATACTGCTTACCACTATTTAAAGGAATGTACAGAAATCTCCGATCATAGAAAACATCTGCAAGTTAAAAATAATGACCTGAGTTCAGTACTGATGGTTCCAAGTAACCTTAGGACTCTGAAGGACAAGATGTCTAAAATTGCCAGTTTTTTCCCAACTATTTGAAAGTTTATAGAGAAGAAAGTGGTCAGTTTATGACCACTTTGGGGTCAAGTATCTTGAAGAGAATATTAGTTTGACAGATTCGGTCAATGTAAGATTGGATATTGCTACAGCCCACAGTCGGCCACAAATATTCCTGTCGATACTGCTAAGTTCAGTGGTGGCGGGGTGGCCGGCTGTACAGAAGATGTAGTCAAACAACGTGCCCCCTATGGCTTGGACAAATAGATCCTGCAGAATCAGTTAGAATAAGTGTTTGATTATGATGTGTAACTCTCTCCAAATTTATTTCACTAAGTAATCAAATGTCATCAGACATATCATCATGGATACATTGTTGTTTACTTTTTGAAAAAATATCTGTTTTCTTTCTTGCATATTACTTTTTATGCTGCCCGCTGATATTTGACTGTAACAAAGTTATTGATGATTTACACATTGAGCATTGAAATAAGTTATGAAAGGTAAAGTTTGACCAAGGATATTCAAATGTTTTGTTGGTAAGACAAACTATTGTAAAGAGTAAGTTAATAAGGAATTATTTCTTTTTATTTTAAAATTTGTGTGACGGGTTGCTTACCTTCTGGTGAAGCCAAACTGTTACGACAATGCCCAATGTACCCAATTTGGCACATACCTTAATTTTTATCAATTTTGACAAAAAAAGTTTAAGAATTGGGTAGGTGTGCTTCCTATGGTCCTCCTTGATTGAGATTTGGAAGGAATTTTTTTTCCTTTGGTAAAAAAATATTGTCCAGAAATGGTTAAATAGCAAAATGATCGCAAGTCAAAAATCAATTCATACGTTCCAATTCCCACATATTTACTTTTCCTTTTGGTATCTAACAAAGAGTCAATTTGTCGATGATGATGACCATGAATCTTCCTTTGTGGATTTCCAATTTAGTTTCGATGAAGTTAATTGTTAATATGAAATTGATGATAATTAGCAATTGATACTTTTTGATGACATCTTAAATGGACATAAAGTATGAAATACGAAAAGGAATGTTTAGATTTATAACTAACAAACAAAGCGACATTTTCCATTTCTTAGAAAAACAATGAGCATTTAAATTAGGGAAGCTTAGAATATTTTAAAGAAAAGTTTGTCCAGAAATTTGAATATTAATGTCAGGATTTAACTTTGAAAACGGGAAAAATAACTTTTCTGTTCCGAAATATTACAGCAAATAAGAAATTTCATAATGTGATGATCAATGAAGATGTCATGATTAAATTTGTCACTTTGTGTAAATTCTTTCAGTCTTTCAGATTCAATATATAAGTAATATGAATAAAAACAGTTTTTAAAGAGCTTTTATCAGAGAATTAAGAAAAGAAAACATGTTGGGTTTTTTTAAACTGTTTGGATAAAATCAAAAACTTAATCAAGTCTAAGTCTCAGATCAAAACATTTTATGTAAAATTTTAAATTTCAATTACATCTTTAATATTCGAACTTTAATAAATGCATACATATTTTCTTCTTTGTTTGTAATGCTTAATTTTATTACTGTATTGTGTTTAACACTGCATCAACTTTTACGTTTTTATTTCCGATAAAAAAATTTATAAACTAACATTTTTAATAAATAATTCTTTTATTTTTCAGCACACAAATGAATTTCAAACTCTTTTTATTTAATAATAATAAATTTATTAATAACTTCTAACTTGTGAATAATTTGATAGCTAATTATTGAAATTATTCCCATTTATATAATAAATATTTTTGAAAGCTGAAGTTTTTCGTTCAAGATAAAAATTTAAATTTATATGAGCAATTTATTGTTATAAAAATTGCCAAAGTATTCATAATGTGATACTTTATGTAGAAACAACTCTATATCAAATTTTACACCCAAACTCAATAGAAATTGATGGAAAACGCGAGCCTAAAATTCAAACTTTGAATAAATAAAACATATAAAAGTATAATGAAAACATGTAACAATCGACTACTCTCAGCCCCACCCTCAGAATCAAAAATAAAATTTGAATGACCGTATACTGCGGCAGCATAGGGGAAACTATCATTAAGTCATTAGGTTTATCACCAGTCACCGCACAACCAATCCTGAAGGAATTCTTTGAAGTATAAAAAAATTAAAATCTGAAAATTGATTGTATAAAAATATTCATGAAATAATAGCATATAATTAATTAAACTTAAGTGATGTTATATGTTTCTTAATATATCTGCGCATTGGGAATAAACTAAAATTATTTTTTCCATCTCTTTTCTAAATAGAAACATAGAAACTCTAAATAGCTATCCTATTTGAGAAAATTACTGAAAATAATAGCAAAAAAACTTCTTTAAGCAAAAGAAATAGATGTTATACATCAAAAAATGTTTAATACTCCACTTCTTTTTTACGATCTCTAAAGAATAAAAAAATGCTATTTTCTCAAGAATAATGTCATAAAATTCTACTAAAGATTCAACATATCAACAGATAATTTCTCACCCTACCATGAACAGAACACCTTTGAAAAAAGTAAGGTTCGGGATAAATAATTTGCGATGAGCAACTTGGTAACAAAATATCAAAAAGAAGCAAGCGACAGACGCGAGCTCTCAATAAAATTGGTTTTGGGGCGTACTTGAAACACCGAAGATGGCTTCAAAACATCTTAACTGTATACATTCACTGATCCTCCTCCTACTATTTCCCGTGGGATAACCTGGATGTGTGATGCATTTTAAATCATGAAGCTCTTTCGGTTTCGATATCTTTTTGTACTTCATCGTATCTCCCGAGCATAGATTTTTTTAAAAAATTTACTGCAGGTAGATAGTTTGAAAAATAGAAATGATGTCTCAAGCTTTGAACTTTAAACACATCCAGTCGTTGAAAGATCATGACGCTTAAAAGGAGAAAATGGAATCAAATGACTTTGAAAATCATTGACTCGACGCGGTGGGGTTTACTTGTTTGGTGCTAAAGAAAAATAATATTCTTTTTATTCATGCACTTGGTATTTGGTATGGATACAAAGAAAACGAAGTCATTGAATTTCATATAAAAATGATTCATTTTTTATGCCAACCTTTATATTGCTTTAAAAAACTGATAGCATCCAAAAAGGAAAGTAATTTCATTGCTTCTAAAAATGATGTTTTTCGGTTATGCAGTCTCTGAAGTTGCGTTTAATGGGGTCTTTCCATTAAATCTCAGTTGATCTTCTATCTCAAAGGAAGTGAATGGTAGAGTGAATAAATTTTCATTTCTCTATAACTTTTTTAATATTGAAGAAATAATAAAAAATCTAATTAGCCAAATTTATGCATCATCTGGTCAAACGCTTTTTGTGCTTAAATTTTTTAAAATAATTTTTTCCAATATTTTAAAATGAAGGGCTAAAAATGGTTCTTACTCTTTAATTTTAACTGTCTCTATTTAATTTAGATTTCCAGATAGTAAATTAGAGGTAAAGGAATCTACTTTTGCCTTCCAGCTTGAGAAGTTGACTTCTTTAATTCTGAAGACGTTTATAATTCCATTATTCCTTTTGTAAACAAATAATTAATAGTATTTAACATTTTTATAAAAAATTATGAATGATAATTTAAACACCCACATGTAATAAAATGAATTTTCAAAAGTAAATTATGTATTTTTTGGCTTCTGAGAAGTATCTTTAATGTTAATTTAATAGTTTAAATAATGAGATAAAGTTGATGTTTACGGAGATGTGATTATTTAATTTTTAAAAAAAATGCTTCCTTTCTCATGGGAAAGTATTTAACATATTTTGAGAGCGAAATCTGTCTTTCCTTTTTTAAAAATTCAGTCAGCTTAAAATTTAGTACGTTTTTATTTTATTTAATAACTCGCCATTGTTACTAGATTATGCCTCTCTGTCTGTTCAAATTCAAAATTTGGTGAAATTATCTTTTCTTCGTAGAAGCGAAAATAACCATGCAAATATCCAAGAACATATTTGGTGAGAGAGTTTGGATAAACCAAGACTGTTTTTTGTGCTCTAAACAAGGGAAATTTTGCAAATAATTAATAAATAAGTTATCGAAAAATGTTAACTTTAAACTAAACTTCACTGTTACCCTCTGATATTTCAAGGGTTTTAAAAGTAGTAAAAAATGAGAAAAAAACAATTTTTTCATAAATATAAGAATATTCGAAACTATTTATGTCTGTTTATATTTATTACAGCATCAGCTATTAGGAACTGAGCTTCTCGGGCGTAATAAAATAGTTCTATCAAAATCTATCTACAATCAAAT
The DNA here is from genome assembly GCA_026289955.1 of Argiope argentata. Classification (NCBI taxonomy): domain Eukaryota; kingdom Metazoa; phylum Arthropoda; class Arachnida; order Araneae; family Araneidae; genus Argiope; species Argiope argentata. The sequence goes on along the minus strand of JAOUZG010038391.1, from coordinate 1,795,243 downwards.
GATATTATATTCCTATTAAGTTATTCAGTTTCGTAGGATGTATTATTTTTTAATGAAAATCTATTTATGACTTTCGTTTGCACATTTTTTTAAAATGTAATTTTACTTCAATATTCAATTTTATTTCCTGATCATTACTGTAATCTTCTCATCTTGATCTATCTACGAATTTAAACAAATCATCGTATATCCGCACAATAAAAATATTAGATCTAAACCTGAAAGATTGGTCTCTCCAAAACTTTTTCGAGCACTTTCTGATAAAGCTGTTATCCATCGCACATAGCAAAAAAATTGTATTTCTTGAGTAGGACAGAGGCCTTGGATAGCATTAGTGTAAAATAGTTACAAAATATTAATTTTTGGGGCGAATTTAACATTTTTATTGAATATATTTTGTGATTCCTGGCAAATGGTTAATAAGTATGGAAATATGAAATTTGTGTTTTAGAGCCACTTTTCCCAAATAATTTAAACCAAAAATGTTTTTGCACTAACCCGTTTGCATGCTTCTGAAAGTACCATCAGACAGACGGTCTGATCTTATCTCAGACGGTCTTTGTTGCATATTTAATAGGTGCCTATACTACACATTTTAAATTTGTGCATCGAATTTTATCCATTTATCTCTCTTTCTTTCGTAGTTCTCACGTTAATTTGTATTCGAAGGTAGTCGGACAGACAGACTTGATGGGAATCTACAAATTTGTTGTACAAACCCTCTACCAAATTTCATCCAAGTAGATCAAAGCGTTTGGAGTTAATTTTACAAGCAGGCATAATGACAAAAAATGGGACTTTTTTTTGGATTCAGAAATGCCTAAAATATGGTGGTGATGCCTAAATATGGTATTCATAAAAATCCCAAATTGTAACCGCTCTTGTAACTCTAACCGCAGAGACAGCGCCTTCTGATGCCTGGAGGGGATGACTCAGTACAGGGCAGGCGATGTGGTTTGCTGAGTGATTTTATCCGTGCCCTTATATGTATATCTTAAATAATTCCATTTTTTATATGTAAATTGTCTGTGTGTAACGTAATCCTGTAAATAAGTAACTGTTACACTAATTATTATTTTACAGAATCCCTTAACGGCCCATAAAATTCATTTTTTTATACGATTAGTATTCTTTCTCTTTATTTCGAATAAGAGAAAGTAAAAATACGTTCATTCACTTTATTTATGTTCGATATATCACATGAGATTCACAAAAAGATTTCCAAAATATAATCGGAATAGTAAAAAGAAAGTTTAAAGGGGAAAAAATGCATCTACTAAATATTTGGCTATTACCATAAGGACTGGATATTCTTTTACATATATTTCTAAAATTTCTTGTTTAACATCTAATACGATTTATTCATAATATGTATATAAAACACAGAAAAAACATTTTATTAATATGTTCGGTTTTTTCAAAGTTTATAAAAACATTTATAATAAGCAAAAATAAATAATAACAATAAAAGAAAAAAGTTCTTATTCAAAAAATTTATGATGGATAACTTGCACAAAAATATATTAATAAAATATTTATTAGGTGTTTTATATACATATTATGAATA
>JAOUZG010038391.1:1736256-1758343 GCA_026289955.1 Argiope argentata | reverse complement strand
ATCTTGATGATCCAAATCAACAAAATCAAATCTTGATGATCCAAATCAACAAAATCAAATCTTGATTAACCAAATCAATACTTTTTATTAAATCTTACTAATGAAATCAAAATCTTGATTAACCAAATAATTAGCACAATGATGAACCAGATCATTAACATCTTGAATAACCGAATCATTAACACATTGATGAACCAGATCAGTAATATCTTAATAAACCCAAATCAATAGAATCAAATCTTGATTAATTAAGTCAACACATGCGATCTTATATTTATCCTACATAACTGAATAAAGTAATTTTGGAAAAGAAGCTTCTTCCCTTGATTGACAGGATCTAGATCTGATAGATATCGTGGTTCATTTGCACTTAAAATAAGCTTGTAAAGGCTACATATCTCTACCTTCTCTTTAGATAGAACAGATGGCAATAAGTATTTAACATCAAGGTATAGTTTCTATGTTCTTCTCTGGGGTATTTATCATGTTTTATTCAGAGTGTCATGTATTTTCGTGTAATTGTTTGTTTTGTGAAATGTGGAACTTCGAAAATAAATTAATAATTGTGCCTGAAACCCACCTGTTTTATTCATCATAATGAAGTTATAATGAGTCTCGTCCCTCTACAAACTAAAATTTATCTTTTTACAATTTACATATATTTTAAGTTATCAAGCTTATCAAAACATAAGCTGAAAGACTGATAATCTCATTGATGGGCATGATTCAAAATTTAAATGTAGCTCCTGGTGATAAAATCATAAATTAAATTTCAACTATCATTTGTAATAAGGTCTTTACTTGCAAACTAAAGTTAAAGAATTCACATTAAATTTTGAATTTAATTTTAGCATTTCTGTAATTTAGATATTTAAAAAAAACTGAATACAAAATTTATTCATTTACATTATTCTTTTCTGTTCAAAAACAGACCGATATCATTTCATAAACGATTTTTCTCTGACTCAGGAGTATCTGAAACATCAAAGTTTCGAAGCCGAAATCCCCATCCCCATTTTCATTATTTTGCATTTGAAAACTTGGTTCGTTTATTCCTCCAGCAGCTTATTTTTTTGAAAAATATTTCACTGCAGCGAATAAAAGTTTGATAAATGGTGAAAAGCTATTTTAAAGATCCTTTCAGATTTAAGTATTTCCATCGTATTTCTAGCCGGGGGGCACGGCGCAGAACTTAATAGTCTTGAAATCTTTTTTTTAAGAACCATATTTATCAAACATTTACTCTCCTCATAATTCGCTAGGTGCACAGAATTCACGTACTTAAAATATGCATACTGCATCAGCGAATACAAGCTTTGATTCCATTTCACACGCTGTTTTGCCAGGGGGACTAAATCAGAAATACGAATACAAAGTCGAATTGCTTTCTATATATGCTCTCTTTCAAAGAAGAGATGAAGGGGTGGGGGGCTATAGCACTGAGATACCTGAATTTCACAAACACGCTCAACACTTCAGAAATATTTGCCATGCAAGGCTGGCAGATAGCATAAAAACGGCCGTATTATGCAGTGGTCGGATTGCATAAAGTTTGGAGGTATAATTCTGCGATTTAATATATTTTTACTTTTGTGTACCTCGTTATGGTTATGAGATTGGTTTGGATTTCCATATCTATTCCATTTAGGAGACAGAAGTGAACCTTTTCATGTGATCGGGGCTCGGGAATTGTGGGATCTGGAGTCATTCCGATAGATGAAGACAATGTCTGAAATTGTAGAAATTTTGCCCATTTCTTTAAATGATCCCTGTTATATTTTTTATGCTGTTAGAGACATACGCGTGAAAATGATTTTATAAAACAAATACATTTTACTAACAAAACTGCCCTTTTCAGCATAAAAACAGTAAGACAGAAGAAAAAGCTTTTTTTTTAAGAACTAACAAATGTATTTTAGTGTCTAATTTATTTTCAAAAATCTGAATATATTATATTTTGATGCAGACAATAGATAGCAGAAAGTGCGTCTTAATGCTCCCAATTAAGAAGATCTGAATACGATCCAAATGCATCTCAATATCGGCGATATTTTAATTAGCAAATGCGTGTCAAAACGTTTTTGGTTTTTTCAAAGCAAATTTTATTAATGAAATTGATCATTTCAGCCTAAAAACAATAAAAAGCAACAGAAAGCTATTTTTTTAATAATAAGCAAATGTATTTTAGCATATAATATATATTCAATAAATGAATATATAATATTTTTATGTAGCCAATAACAAGCAGTAGTGTATGTACTTAATTAAGAAGTTCTTAATATGATCCTAATCATTATAAACTATTATTATTCTAGCAAAATTCAATTTTCTAGCATAATAATAAATCTTTAGTTAACTAAATCTTCATATTAAGATAAATCTTAATATTCATTTCAAAAGTTGTTGTGCCCTCACTGGCTAAAATATTTGGTAATAATATCATAATTACGCTTTTAAAGTTCGCTAATTTTTTTGCTAATAATTATATTTGTGTATTTTGAAACATTTAATTGCCTAATTACTTTATCTCACATTTACGTGTCAATAGATAATAATCTTTTTAAATGGATGAAGTCAGTAAATTTACACAGAATGTTAAATAAATAATACGGAAAGGAAAATCCAAACAGTTAAGAGTACTTTTGATGATTAGTCTGAGTTGATAAACTGAAAAATGCCAAATTATCTGTGATAATGTTTAAAATAATATTAATAGAAGCTCAATATAATAAAGACATATAACGATAATATAATGATATTATAAGAAGAATAATGTTGATTAATAAGAATAATTTGAACTTCTTGGTTGGTCATTGAAACGCACTCTTTGTTTTTAGACAGATTCATGATTATTAATCAATATTAATGAAACTTGATTAATAAATATTTATTAACAGTTGATTAAGCAAACCATTAATCCCTTGCATACAAGGACTGCAAGAAGAGAGAGAAACAAGACACATTTAATAAAATTAATTTTGACTTTTCAGATACTTTATCAATTAATTCTGAGTATGCAGTAACGCAGCCAATTCTCGTGTCAAATAATAGATTTAGACGATTTTATACTTTTAAAAACGTTTATAATTATTCTGAAAATTGAACTAACATGTTAAAATCATACAAATACAAAACAGGAAGGGCCGATATTCCAGTAAATCAATTCCTTCTCCTAAAATTATACAAATTTTCTTTTGATACAGGGAATAATATTTTTCGTAAATTTCAATTTTGTATTCAAATAAAACATTAAGTATGAAATCAATAATTGTGGAAATTCATCTCTGATTCAAAATTATTGAATACAATTTTTCATTCATTTAGCATTCAAACTGAATTTTAAAGTAAAATCTTGAGACTAATAATTACATTGCTCTTCAAAAAGAATAAATAAATGCTGCGAAATGTTAAAATATTTACTTAAAAATTAATACATCGTCACTTGTTATAAATTTAAAGCACGTTATTAGAATTAATTTCCTCCGACAACAAATAATTTTATGAATTAAAAAATAATGGTATTTCCAAAAGTTTAAATAACGTTTTTATGTATTTATAAAATTTTGAAGTTTTAATTATTTTGATGAAAAAATTAGCAACAATCATTATTATCAAAATCTTTAAAAGTAATTGCGATAGTCAAATATTTAGTAAATAAAATCATTTATATACATTCATCAAAAGATAAAGTGAAAAGTTAATATTTCTTTTACATATATAAAAAAACATGACTAAATTTCCTGTTTAAATTTTAAAACAAGATTAAATATTTTCTTTAAAAAAATTTAGTTTTAGAGATTATGATCCGGATATAAATAATAAAAAATTAGTTTTTTGAAATAGAATATTTGAAAGTAAAGATTACTTAAATTTAAACATCGATTTTATCATTTTTTACAAATTTTTACATTTTAGTGATTTTGATGAATTAATAAAAAATCATTGTGGTAGTCAAATTTTTCCTTTTTAAAATAATATATATATATTTATCCAACGAGCTCGTACAAAGTTGAAAATATTTTCTTTTAACATTTATTAAAAAAGGTAATTTTAAAAAGAAATTAAGCAATTCCTACTTAGATCAACATTTTTTTAAATTTTAGTTAGCATTTATTAAATAATTACAATGAATATAAATAGTTTGTAAAAAAACTATGTCTGACAAAAACAAAATCAAGTTTGTATCCAATGAAAATAAATCAGAATAAACTGCACAGCTGTAAATTTTCAACGCCAACCCGGTCAAACCAAACACGGAAATTTTCTACGCCAATTGGAGTAACGTAATACTGATTAGAATTTTTTTATTTCCTTTTTTCAGTTTTATTTTAATTAAAAATACTTCAAAAGGATTCCAAAACATTTATTAATTAACAATGTTTAATTTTAAATGCATCAAACACTAAAAAATAAACTAAGTCCTTTGAAATAATCTGTCGGGAACACGTTAAACCTAATCTTATTAGCTTAAAGGAAAAACACACTGAAGTTTTACTATTTTGTTGGTAGGAAAATAAAGAATCTTAGCCAGAAAGTTAGTTTTTGATTATTTAATAAAAAAATAACCGAATTAATTAATACTTGAAGAAAATCTGTATTAAAATAGTGTCATCCACTACAAGTTAAAAAAATGTATTTGAACTTGTGTGGATGAATAAAAATAATTTTATTAACAATTGAATATTTGAACAAGGTGTATTTATATATATATAGAGAGAGAGAGTGAGAGAGAGAATGTAAAGGACTAGTAGAAATTGAAAAAAAAAGAAAGAAAGAAACACTAATATCGCGTAAGGTACTCAGAAGTATCTTTTTAACAACAGGAATTTAATGCTCGAATAAGATACTTCTTCTTTATACTGGAAGTATAAAATAAAATAAAAATCTCTCTCTCTGCCTTATAGTGATATACATTGGCAGTTGTTGGGGAAGGCAAAAGCTGCCTCTGCCAGCCGGGCATTTCGCATTCAGCATTCGTAATGTGCACGTGAACGGAATAACTCTGCCAGATCTAATCTTATTTACTTACGAAGTTCTTTAAAGGATGTGCTCTGCTCCCCCAAACGCCCCAAAAGTATTTGCGAAAAGTTTACAAAAGCAAAATTTTCTAAAAGGAATTTCTGCTGCTTCGAGCTAAAAGTGCTTTGCTTCATTATGAGATTCTTAAGGTATGTGCTGAAAAGAATTATGCTCATTGAATATCGCACCTAAGCTCCATTTTTTTGGTTTTTGATAGATCCGGTAAATCTTTTTTGAGATAAATCGGCTTAGAAGGGCAATTATTTATTTTTTTACAGTAACGGAAAGAAGTTTTATTTTCGGCCAGGAGCACATAAAGATTTAATGGAAAAAGGAAAAATTATTATTTTTTTTACTTATTTCAAAACAGGTAGTCAATAACGGAGAGTTTGAATTTATAAAACAATAGAATAAACTGCTACAAAGAATTTTTTTGTTGTGGTAAGATATATTACAATTTTATAAAAGTTATTTTATTTTCTCAGGGTAGTAATATATTAGGTCACTCTCCGATTAATAGTGAAATCATGTAATCATTAAATTTATGAATTGGAAATCCTTTATAATTTGAATGAATAATCATTTGTTTTAACATGAAAATCTGAATATATAATTATTATTTTTCACTGATATATCTGTTGCAAAAATTATTCCAGTTCGTCAACACGCTAAAAACATTATTACTGACATTATTAAAAACAAAATTTCTTAAATCATTTGATTTCATTAATATTCATCGATCTTTTTGCTACTTAAAGGATATATTTAATCGATGCTATTATCTTGTAGAAAATCATTTTAATTCACTGCTATGATTATATTTCCTTATACAAATAATTGACACTCAGTCCAAAAAGTATTTAAGTAGTATTAAAAATTTATTAATTAAAAGCAGAAATTTTAATTTTTACTTTCTACTTAAAGCTAGTTGCCTTTGATGAGCAGCTATTTTGCTAAGATATTGGTTTAGTTAAAATTCGTATATCTCTTATGCTTATCTCTTATGTTATATGTTATATCTCTTATGCTTAATCTGATGCTTATAATTTCTTCAGTAAAATATTTTTGAGTATAATACTGTGACATTCATTAAAGTCGAATCATTTTAATAGATTTCAGACTGCTTCGTGTTGTAAAATCTTTACATTGGACTTAAGTCACATGACATCAGAGTGCCGTTAAAAACTTTATTGTGTATGCAGTCTTTGAATTAATTTCAAATTATATGTTAGACCTTCATAATATAATTTCATTTTCTTATTACTTACCTAAACAGTGTAATAAACATGAAAAATCTTTATTCTAAATTTCTAACAACAGACGTTTGGGAGATGAATATTTGATAAAACAAGAAATTAGTTGAACTTAGTTGTAATAAGGAAACCTGTTGCTCAAAATTATTAAAAAAAATATTTTAAAAATTCAAAAAAATTCGAATTAAGATAAATTGCCATAAAATTGATTGAATTTAAAAGTTCATTTTTAAATTTTATAAACATTTAAAAACTCTCACTTTTTTTTTTTTGCGGAATAATAATTTCAGAAGTTATTGTGCTTATTCATACTTTTCAAAAGTTATTCTCTTATTTTATAATCTATTGAATTTCAAAAAATGTCTTATTTATTTTTTTCATCCATATTTTATGGGCAATATTTGATTGCTCTTAGTCATATAATCTATGATGCAAAGTGTCAAATCATATACACGTATATTCTTAACTATTAATATAACTTTTAAATAAATAATATATTTTAAATAAATTCTTCATTCGTCAATATATTTAAATCTTGAATTAATATTTAAAATACTGCGAGGAAAATGAATGGTGAAAAAAAAACCCAACAAAGTACAGGTTATTTACTTTTTACAATGCAATTGCAATTTCTTTTTCAAAATAAATCTAAGCTAAGTAAATTTACTTTGTCAAAAACCAACAGATAACGATTTACGAGAACTCAGTTTCCATTCCCTTTTAAATCTCCGAAGATAAGTTTATCACAAATGAAAAACTTTCAACAATAAAGTAAACAGTAATGAATGAAGGAATCTTTCTTCAAAGATCAAATTTTTCATTTCAAATCACTCTATTTACAAAAAAAAAAAAAAAAAAAAAAAAGGGGGGGGGCATATTTGCATAATCATTATTTCTATTTGCTTATTGCATTCAAAGCAAAACGGATAAACTTACCTTAATAGCTGTTTGTTTACTTTCCTTCCCCTCTCCTCAAGTCCACTCCCTTTCTTTTCCCTTTCCCCGCCTCCCTTTCCACATCTGACCTGCTGTTACGAGGCAAATATCTCTGAACACTGGATTCATTTCTGGGATGCTTTCACATTAGCAGAATGAATACTACTCATGATAAACCCGAGGGAGCAGTGCGGCAACACGCTTGTCAACAAATCCATCGGTGGATGAATCCACTTTCCATCAACGATTATTTGGCGATTGCCCCTTTGTTCCCTTCCCTTTCTCCAGGGGTGGAGGGAGGGAAGATAGTTCAATATTGGTGCATTAGGGTAACCAATCGCAAAATGCAATGCGCAGCCTACCAGTGGACGGGATTTAGGTTAATTGCTGCTTTTTCCCCTAAAAAAGTTTCTTTGAAGCTCTTGGAGAGGATTTTCTTTGGGATTCGATTTCTGGTTGATGCATGGGGTAGGGCCTGATTGATGATCTTTCTTCGGACACAAGTTTTTGTAACTTTTTTTTATATGTGCGTTTAAGGAAAGTCTGGTGTGGTATAGAAGATGATTCAAATTACATAAAATGTAGCTAAGGAGTACTGATATGGCTCATAAGATATTTTAAATCAATTCATAAGTATATATATATATATATATGATAAATTATTTTTTAAAGTTGAAAATTATACATATTATGATGAATGTTATAAATTAGCGATTTTGTATAATTACCGATGATTATTCATAATCACATTTATCAGAATTTTCTAAAAAAGTAACTATTAACCTGTAATTATGGAAAGTCACCAATTTACTATACATAGTTACCTAATTGGGGTTTTTATGAACTAATCGGTAAATTTGATTAATACAAGATAATTAATCAATTTCACAGAGTTTAATCGTGATTATAAATAATCACCGTTAATTATACATAATAAGAGTATTAGTCACATCTGAAATAACATATATCCGTTCTAGCCATCAAATATCTATCAACAAAACTGGGGTAATTCGAATTTTCTAGTTGTTAAATGTATAGATCCCATCCCGAATATAATATATTTAGCTCAGTTGAGTTCTTTTAATAATTTAATCATACATTCTTTTTAATAAAGCTATATATAAGAAAATTTCGTTTTAAATTGATTTAATTAAAAAATAAAAATTGTAAAAGAATAATTTCAGTGGTTTTCATAAGAGAATAATTAATAAAATCCCAAATCATTTTAGAGGATGATACATAGGTTCTTTAGAGAACCTATGTTTGTTTCAATTTATATTTCTTTGTGTGTGTGTGTGTGTGTGTGCGTGCGCGTCAAACAAAATACAGTTTTTATGATTGCTTTCAATAAATATGTCTGAAATGAAATAAAAATATTTAATGTAAACGCTAATTTCCTTCTTCGCATCAATGAATTGTCATCTACAAGGAATGTTGTCATTCTTCGTGGGCAATATTTTGTTTGCGACCAACTACAAATATTATTCAGAGAATTTATTTCGCAATTACAAAATAGAATTATTATTATGATGTCCAGCAAATAGTTATATATAATGAAAACTGTCCGGTGCAAACGATAATTTTTCTATTGCTGATTGAATTGAATTTATATATATATATATATATATATATATATATATATATATATATATATATATATATATATATAAATTCACGTGATTCAGAATCTCAAGATGCAGGCAAGAATTGAAATATAACGTTGTTGCGGCAATAAGAGAGGCGACTATTCTCAACGGAAAGTCGGTTGGAGAAATTGTGATCATTCCACTAATTCCTATTATTACCATCGACATGTCTTTAGATTTCAAAGAGCGGCAGTTCCCATTCAACTTTCAATCTTGATGGCCATCAACAAGGCGGAAGGTTAATCACTGAAAATGTACGGATTGAACCCCCCTCCCCCAATAAAACCACTTTTTTTCGTATGATCAGTTGTATTTTGGAATCTTCACAAGTTGGATAAACAAGAAATTTTTTTAAAGATTTACTGAAAACGGAAATCGAAGAAACCTAAAGTACTGGAATAATAAATTAAAAAATACGTATGAAATATGTTTGTACTACAAAATTTCAATGAATGTATTCATTGTTGATAATAAAATAAATGAGATTTTTCATTATTAAAGAAGACAGATTTTTTAAATTTCAATTTGTAAAATTATTTCTTCCGTGGCAGTAACGCTTCGGGGACCAGTATGCTTATAAAATTCATGAAGTAATAAGAAAACGTTGACTTCTTATACGATTATAAGAAACAGGGCTTTTTACAAAAAGAAAAAATGAATTTAAGATGAAAGTAGACTATAAAAAACATTTTTTTGTTTATTAAAAGTATAAATAATTAATTAGTTATTTTCTACTTAAAATTAATTTAATTTTTTAAGAAATTCATATGAATATTTTTACAGACTTTATTGCAAATTTTTTTTTGCTACAGACTTAATTGCAAATTCTTTTGGGGATAATTTTAATATCAATTATCTTAACATAGTGATATTAATATAATAAAAAAAGTTAATTTAATTATTTTACAAAACGGCATGGCATCTATTACATTTTCAAAAGAAAATATTTGCAAAATGAATTAAAAACCGATTAATTTGTTATTTAATTTCATTTTAGCATTATATTTATAAGACCTTCATATAATTTTGCATCAGATTTAAAGTTCCTAATTTGATTTCAAAACCATTTTTAAATACATAATTTCATTAACTAAGTGTATAAATATTTTAGAGATATTTAATAACATTTTAAAAAATAATATAAATATTGCCAATTATTTTAAAACATGATCTTTTTCTTATTTCAAATTATTACCATAAAATTTCCGGAAAGAATAAGAAAGTATGCATATAAAACTATTTTTTGAGTTTAAAAATCATCTTTAAAAACCTTCAAATTCTTAAAGACTTCTTTATTTGCATTAATATAAGCCTTTTATAGTTTTAATATAAATTTAATTGTAATTATGTAGTATCAAAAGCTAAAAACGTAGGGTATCGGATGGAATTTCGAACAAGTTAATAATAATTCCCTCAAAAAGAAGATTTTTGTTCAAATGAAGCCTCATAAAAAAGAAAACTTTTCGAAGACCCCATTAATATAAACTGTCTTTCCTTCACATTCCTTTCATATTCTCTTGACATTTCTAGCCCAGTGTCTAAAATGTCTAAACCCCAATGTCTAAAAACCTCGTGATATTACGAATAACCACAGGCCATGCTCTTATTCCCCTGCAGTACATAAAAGGTTGCATTACAAATGATTTAAAGAGTTTGGTTTCCTTATAGTGAATGAATTCTCATATCAAAGATCGCGATATATTTACAATAGTCTTGCTTTAAGACGTAAGAAGACATCTTTGTACTGTTTTGCAAGTCACATAATATATGTCTATTGTTTGTATTTTATTACATTTTATTTAGTATTTCTCAATAATATTGCATTGTCGTTACTTTTTCAATTGATTTCACTTGTATATTTTTGATTGAGATATTTTTCCTATTTTCATGAAATTTAATTTAATTTAATTTGTATTTTCTAATTCAATTTGCTTCACTTGCTTTCTCAATGAGATACAAGTTTTGAAATTTTCAATATAACCTTATTGTTCTTAAAAATTTACAATTTTAAATTTTACAGAAATTAATTATCTATTAATTTTATCCATTTTGATTCTTTGATTAAGTATACATTAATTTCGTTGCTCATAAGAATGCTAAATTTTAAAATTTTCAAAATTTATTCATCAATTAACTTTATTCCTTTTAATTCTTTAATTATTGATTAACTTCATCGATCATAAAAATGCATGTATTTTTAAATTTTCTAAAATTCGTTATCGATTAACTTTATTCGTTTTGATTTCAAGCCAACAATGATATTTGAGAAATAATTTATTTTTGTATTATTTATTGTGAAGAATTAAAAGTGTAAAACTGAACGGTAGAAAGCAATTTAAATAATAAAATAAATAATTTGCCTTATTCAGGAAATCACTTTGTGATTCTCTTGCATATAGAATGTATAATTTTGTTTTATTTACTGCGATTATTTCTATCGATAACATATTTCCATAGAATCTATAATTTATTTTAATATACTTAAATAAAACAAGTAATAAAGAATTAAATCTGCTATGCATATTTCAACGTATTGTAATGACTTGATCGTGGTCGATCAAATAAAATGGTAGCGTGCTATACACAAATTATTTATTTACAGCTTTATACAATAACAAAACAACAACACGTCATCTAGGTTAGATACTGAAAAATACTTACAACTGGATTGTCCGTTCGGCAACTATGCCGAGGATTCACAAGCTGTCCGAGTATTCGGCTACTGCCTGTAGCTCCAGAGATCTACGGATTACTTCCGGTAGATCTTTCCAACAAACTCAAGATCACGTGGTATCTCTTCAACTTCAGCACTGCTCACAGCTCATCTCGTTGTCGTATCCACTCTCGTCCAGTCTCTCGCCAGATCAGCTGGTCCCGTCTCTCCGATCAGCTTGTCTCGTCCACCGGATCAGCTTGTCTCCTCTCCGGATCAGCTTCTCAATCTTTCATTCTAAGAGTAGCGAAGCTCCACCTCTCAGGCTCACATTGGCGTGCTGGAGATGTCGATTGTCCAATCATTCTTCAGAAATACTCCCACTGGCGCGCCATCATGTCGTGGGAAGATTTCTGAAACATCCCCCCTTAACAGAACCTTCACAATACCCACTGTTCGCATCTGCATTCTTTCTTCAATGGGTTCAAGAAAGCACTTCTTTCTTCAACGGGTCGTAAAGAGCATTAGCCGTTCATTATTGAAACTTTACCCCAGCTGGGGAAGTCCATATAAGAAATAGTCCCATCTGGTATTTCGATACGGTTTGCTGCTTTAATGGACCGAAAGCATGTGTGTTCCATTGTTTGTCTTTCTCAAATCCGAAGGACAACACTAAAGAGGGAGAAACACAATGCACAACAAAGGATGAATAGCTTCACCGCTGGCTAGGAATATCATTGTTCGATCGTGTGTATCTTCCAACAGAAGACAAGGTGGCGACTTCCTTACAGTATCATGTTAGAACATAATTTCTTGATCGGCCAAGCTCGTGCAAGTTAAATTACATTTTTATTCGTTTTAATTGTTTCTTTGAATGAGTAACTTTAGTATTGCAAACGATCCAAAAAAAATTGTCTTGTATATATTGTTAAAAAAAATATCGCATTTCCTATTTATTTCATTTCATATAATCACGTGCTCAAAATGACATTTTTCTAAATTTTATTAGCTGTAGTCATTAGCTTATTTTTTTAAAAAATCAGAGATTTTGTAAATGCAAAAGCAACGCGTTATTAAAAGTTGATTTTTTGAGATGCTTGTGTAGATAATATAATTTTTATTTTTTGCCTACAGATTTTTGTTGACGCCCCTCATTACAAAAACAACAGTATGTTCCTGACATGATAAAAATAATTTCTTATTTTTTTAAAAAAATGATATTATAAATATTATCAAACTATTTTTATTAAAAATATTTTTATTTTATCTTGTTATATATTTTAATTATTTTTATTTAAAATCTTAATATTATTTTAACCGAATATCTGGTTAATTTTTTTTCTAGTTGAACAACGCATATAAATGGATTTGTTTGTCTTCAATAATCCTAATTATTAATATTATTTTTATAACTTAAATAAATGCGTTTAAAACTAAATTTAACTACACATTTAGTATTAACGTTCCGTTTTAAAGCTATACTTGACGAAGATTACACTTGATAATTTCACCCTCATCTCTGAAATTCCGCCCAACACCAGCGGGTGGATATTTGGCGCCAACATATTTGAAGTACACGAGTCTCAAATCCTGAATCCTCGAACCCTGAAACCAAGATTTTACCACCAGACCCCAGGTGGCCTTGGAATTGAAAGTACTAGTATAACTTTATAAATACTTATAAATTTATTTAAAAAGTCTTAGACTGAAATTAGTTAAGCATTTTTGTAGAAATCTCATGCTCTAAAGAATGTCTGCATAATATAACTATAATTAATTAAAAACAAAAATTTAAAAATTGTGTTATAAACCTTTACATCTCCCATCAACTTTCAAGCAAAAAAACTGAACAGATATGATAATATAATAAATTAGATTTATAAATTAATTTGAATTTTTTTTCCAGATATATATTAGATAATCACAGTCCATATATTTTTCTGATTAATAATTAACTTCTTCTATCTAAAAGTGTTTGGTTAAAGTTTTAATATAAAGTTCGTTTATTAGTATAAAAAGCATTAGTTTTGCTCATGCGCCTTTACTTAAATATTTTGATTTAATTAAGAAAAATAATATTAATGGTATAATTATAAGTCATTGAGAACCAATCAGATAGTCAAAACAGGAGCTCCACATTTTTCTAATCACATATAATGAGTCTCATATTTAATTAATCCCGCGAGAGAATGTTTTTCCATGTAATTAACCAACTTAGAAAATTGAGGTAACATAATTTTTGCTTGTACTAGTATTGTAAACATAATTCCAAGCGTGAGTTTTTATTAGCGCTAAAGAAACAAACATTTTCAGATAAATAAAGAAAATGCATAATCTCATTTATTTTCTGAATATTTTTTTACCAAGCGTATAATGAGGATAATGTATTTAGAATCTGTTAACAAAAAATGTTTGTAGCAAGGAAAGTAAACGTAGCTACAATGTATGTAAGAAGTATTTTTTCGGAGTTGTTTCAGAACTAAAACGATTTCGTAATGAAAGAAGTTGATGTAAATCTCTCGCAAAAAAATTACTGGCCAATTCTTGCAGTAATATTAATTAGCAAGAATGTAGAAAATTATATCCAAGTGATTTTTCCAGAAATTAATTAATTTCGATATGAACTTTCAATTTGATGGCTTATTTTTTTAATAAAAAAATATCCCAACGTCTTACGTATATATGAAGATAATTATAGTTATGATTTCAGTTTTCCCCGATTTAATAAGCATTTAATTAGCTATTTCCCATATTTCCATAAGTATTATTAAAATGAATTTCTTAATGTTTTTTTTTCTTTTTCTGCTACAATTATATTTTGAAAACTATTTAGCTATAATAAGTGGATGCTTATATTAAACTAAGATAAATCCATTATTGAATATTTTTTTTGTGTCCTTCAACTATTTCATTAATGATGTTCAAATCGTATCTTGGTTTTGATATTATCAAATTTCATTTTATGATTTCCTCAGTCAAATGCCTTAAAAACCAAGATAATCAATGGGTTTTATATTTTTTTATTGAAGACTAAACTAAATTTTTTAAATTTGATTGTCGGATGATAAAGAATTTGAATATTATTATTGTTATTTTTTTGCTTTTAAAGTAACATTTCACATTCAACGTACCAAAATTCAGTCTAATGCAGGAAGTTGTGTCAATAGAGCATGGTGTTTGTAATCAATAGAGCATGGTGTTTGCAGTCAATACAGCAAGGTGTTTGTAATGAGTATCTCATCTGGAATCAGATGCATTCGCATATACAAAGTTCTTTGAATGTGTCCATAAAAAGCAATCAATGCTGTATGAATCAGAAGATTGGGGTGGACAAAGGACTCATTCACCACGTTCAATTAATCGTACCCTAACGATTTCTAAACTCTTTCGCTTAATTCCATTTCTTTTTCCCTTTATTTCGTTTGAACTCATATATTTTAAAACAATAAACGATTGTGAGAGTGCTCTGCATCAGTTCTTAATACTTGTATCAGGAATTCAAGATTACACTGTATAAATAATGTTACATCAGGAATTTGGTAATCAAAAAATGAAACCGTTTCCCTTTGCCAAAGACGTTGAAAACAAAATAAGTTCCAAATTACCCAAACACACTGACGATATTGCATTAGAGCGATTGCTAGATGAATAAAATGTTAAAATAAATGGCTACTTACGATTGAGATCTAGAGCGACGGAATTGGACGTTGGAACGGTAAGATTGTTGTTGGCGGCTTGGCATGTGAAGATAGCGGACAAATCCGATCTCTTGAGACGAATGAGTGTTATGTTGTTTCGAACGTAACCCTGCGTGGTGATGTGGTACGAGTCGTCCAGCAGAACGGAGTCTCGCCACCAAGTAACGGAAGGAGATGGAGAACCTGTTGATAAAACAATTTGATTAAATAGTGGCGCACGACAAAAAATAGCAGTTATCAATTAAAAAAATATATTATTAAAGAAACACAATAGCCTTTTATAATACAAAAAGGTATATGGTATACTATGCGACCGAATTAATTATAACCTTATTAGGGCACTTGAAACAATAAAAAAACCGTATAAAGCAAAAATGGTATAGGAAGACAATATCGAACATCCTTCCTCTCAGCAAGGTTCACATCATAATAATTAATATGGGATAAGTATTAAGGCCTTTCCAAGATCATGATCAAAGCGATCAAATCAAAATCAATTTAAAATCTCCCTCTTACTGCAATACCCCACATGATCAGCTAGTAATGTTCCTCCTAAGAAGACACAGAATTGGAAAATTACATAAACTTGTCAACTGATTGATCAATAACAACAGACCAAAGCATTAGAAATAGACTTGGAACACTGTCTTATAAAAAGAGGACAGCGAATAATCATCACTTATTAATTATGCTACACATTTTTGCGCATATGCTCTATATAATAATTTTATCTTTTCTATTAATATCTAACGAAGATAGTTCTTTTTATTATAGGATTTGCATCTAGTTGTCATCATTGAGGTCACAAAGTGTATCCTTTATACTACCCTTAGATTTTTACTCTTCAAACTTCTGTTTAATGCCCAGTCTTCAGTCCTGTTCTGAAGTCACATCTGAAAACATTGAATCACTAATATGCAACACTTTTAATCTACACATTTTATCATTTTCAGTTCTTTTTTTTATTCTTTAATTTATCTTTACATAGCTAACAGTCTCAAAAATTCCAGAAAGTCTGCATCTGGTGGTATCATTGTTCTCTTTAAATTAAAGTTATTCTCTTGATTTGTTTATAACCTACTTTTTAATTTCCCCCTTTTTCAAGTGTAGTAGTTCGGAGTGAAATCGATATTATTCTTTCTGGAGTCCTAGTGGGAGGGGTGGTAATATTTTTCATGTTGCATGCATCCATCGAACAGGACAGAAAACGTCATTTTTGTAAGCAGCAAGGAGAATGGGATGATGTTGTGTAAAAATAAAAAAAAGACACAGATCAAGCTTTTGCGGTTATACTTTGAGTACAAAATTATGTGTAAATAAAGGCCTAGAGATTATGCCTTAATGAGTCTAAATCGATATTACAGCAAATGATTTAAAAATGAATTCAATTGTTAATGTATTGAATGCCATAAAATGATTTTACTCTCTTCATCACCGTCTTAATAATTAGTTACTTTTTTTCTTTTGATAAATTTCTGTGAAACTGGTGGTGTCAGTATATATAACATGAAATAATGTAGAATATATACACATTTTCAATTTAAATTAAAGCACTATGAGCAGGAAATAAAAAATTCAACTAGTTGCAATTACACTAAAAGTAAAGCTTTAAAAATATATAATTATAATAACCATATAATTATTCGAGTATGAAGGCAGGGACATACAAGGATGATATCATCACCATAATCTTGTAGTTGACAATTTTTTTAATGAAATTTTGAACTTTGGTATTTATTTTTATAGTAATCAAATAATAAAAAATATATAACATATAACATATAAACATATAATAACGTCTAATAAAAAATAACTATGGTATTCTATTATAACTATAATAATCATAATTTATTTTTAATAAGATAATTATTGAAAAATTATTAATCTACTAATTTTTAATTAACAATTACTTCGAATGACAAACCACTTTTGATCTTTTAAATTTGAATAATAGACTGCAGAGAAACGCATATGTGTCCAATGCCTTCGTCTGCCACTCTTTAATAAAAAAAAATGTGTGCGGAATTGCGAATGTACCAAGCAAAATTTCACATTTTTTGAAAGACTAGATTAATTTAAACACAACTTACTCATTTTGCAAAGAATGAGATCAAAAGCGAATTCAATAAATCCATTAGCAAATGAAACAAAGATTTCTTTTTTTAAGTCGCATTTAATACAACTGCCGCACACCTTGTATGCACCGACGATGTAAAATTTAACAAAGCGTGTCCTATCCCAGCTCAAAGGACCGTCACTTTTGTTAAACAAAAATGAGCTCGGGGTAGAACAATTCGTTGTAATTCATTTTATCCGAACTTAATCACCGTAATTATCTTTCTCGTCCTTTCACAAACTCGACACAAGAGGTCGCAACTTCTTATTTTCTGCAAGAATTCTCGAAATTCCTTTCTTTCCCTTTTCCCTTTCATTTCCTTTTTCGTGCGGAAACGCCCTGCAGGTTTATCAGCGCGTTAAAAATGCTTTCGTTCCCGCTAATCATTTCATTGGAAGACTCATTTCTGGAAGCATAAATCAGAATACACAAGGTTTTCGTTTTTAGTGAAATATTGTGGAAGGTTTATTATCCCCAACGTCTGGCAATAGTTAAGATTATGTCAAAGAGACTGTATTGAACATCCTTTCCTGTAATAAAATATTGGAAGAGATATAAAACTGGTTATAAAGAAAATGTCATATGATATTTCATGTTTTTCAGTGTTCTTACTAGAATTCTTTGACAAGTGAGCTAAATCTTATCAGCATAATAATAATGCCTCTCCTCATTGAAAATACACTGATTTTATTTATACGAATACAAATAATAGCTAAACAATATTATTATGCGAATATCTAAAAACATACGAATGCTAAAAAATTATATAAATATTTAAAATTATACGAATGCTTGAAAATATACGAATATATTATACGAATACCTAAAAACATATGAAAGCCTTAAATAATTAACAGATACCTAAAAATATTCGAATTCCTAAAAAAATTTATAGGAATACCTAAAAGATAATATGAATACTATTAATCGCTATATTTGCCCGTATGTAAAAATAAATAAAACAACATTTCAATATTTTTTCAATGGTACTACAATAAACCACTTTATTCCGTATCAAAAATAATGAAAAATAGGTGATATAAAAAAACTTTTTTTAAAATCAATTCCTAATTTGGACAATACGAAAAGTTATTTTAGTTACTTTTTGTTAAATATTTTTCTTTATTAATAATTTCTTTTTATTAAAATTTTATTCTCGTATTCCGCTTTACAACGGAAGGAGGGATGCAGTAGCTTCTAAGAGTATAAATCCCTGACACCCGAATAACGATCAATTTTGACTCAGTACACCCAGTGATATAACTCCCTACATAGAGAACTTTGCGACAAGGTTCGAACTTGCAGCACAAGGGATGCGAGTCCCTCCCTACCAACAAGACTATCCATGACCTAACAATTGCAACTACTATAAAGGAAAGAAGATTAGTTTGTAATTAATTAATAAAAAATTAATATTGTACAAAACTGTATTAATATCTAGTATCATCCACTACAAGTTTAAAAACATTTACTTGCACTAATTGTAATAAGCAGACGCCATGAAATAAAATGCTGAACGAGATATAAAAATTGTAATGAAACAAATATATTAAATTCATTTCCTCTGGTTCTCTTAGAATTCTCTCAGGAATTAGCTAAATTTTATGACTATAATAATAATGCATTTTTTCATTGAAAATTACATTATTCTTTTTAAAATATTATATGGATAACACTAATATAATCGTCGGTATGTAAAATTGAATGAACCGAAAAATATGCATCTATTAAATGGTTGCTATAATAAATTTTTAATGTTAAACAAATCAAAAGTAGAAATATTCCATTGCGGTCTTTCAGATCTTCCAAGCTGACAAATTGGAACTTTTGATTGAACAAAAGAATGTTTTTTTTATCCCTGATATTTATGATATGAAAAATATAGTTAGCAATCAGAGATAATCTTCATCAAAAAATGTTGCTTAATGTGTGGTGGGGGCCAGTTTGTAAGCTTTTACTAAATGTCTCCTCCCATAAGCCTCTTTGTTCCACGAACAGCGCCATTTGTGATTGAAGATTTTTAAATGTACTGTCAATAAAAATATTTTTTTTCAGGATATCAGGTTCCTAATCCTCATGTTTCAAATTAATCAACATTTAAGAAAATTAAAACCAGAAAGACCAAGCTTCGAAGTGTGTCCGTAAAATTTTGAATAAAATTCTATTTTCTGACTCATTTAGTAAAGTTCAAAATTTTCATTAAATAATTCTAAATTTTATTTAATCATGAAAATGGGATCAAACATTAGAAAAATGCGTTAGAATGTGATGCCCTAACTACTAGTCTACCTCTCACATGCTTATGTAGATCATTTACCAGCCAAATAGCAATATTTAATTACAAAAAATTTTTTTGCGTGTAAAATCGTGACGCTTTAGGAAGGAAAATATAGTTAAATTAAGAAAGCAATTTTAAAAGATAGATAAGCTTAAAAACTATATAGATAAACTTAAAAAACAAATCCTTATTTGAATTTCAAATAACGTTATTATTGAAAATTATCTTTAATACGTTGCTTTCCTATTTAAGTGTAAACAAATTGATTTTTTTTTTTGAAATAGGAAGATATTTCAAAAATAATAAAATTTAAAAAAAAATCATATTCATTATTTTGAAGAGAATTTTGAAAGCTAAATTACCACGAAATTTTTTTTCCTGTTATTATAATGCTAATGTCTTAAATATTGATTATTTATGGCTTAATAGGAAGTCAGAATTTTAAAGAAATACGCATATTTATTTTTTCTTAGAAATATTCATTTTACAGTAAAGACGACTTCAATCTTGAAATATAATACTTTTATTTCAGAGCTTTAATTAAATTTGAGTAATAATAAATTTTGATTTTTAAATGGAAGATAACAAAACTTGAACAATATAATTAGATAATTGTTTTCTATTTCAATTATTAACATTCTTCTCCAGTGTTTTAATTAAATTTAAACAAAGTATTTATTGAGTATTCTGATTTTCTTTATCCTAAAATGTCTCTCAGCTCCATCGAGAAACGAACTGTGTAAAATTTATCATCATTATACTAAAAAAAACACCATATATTTAATAAAACTTTTGCAGTTTAAAGACATTAATTTCATGTTCCATTTCTTTAATTAAGAAACTACATTTTCCATTTGAAAGTTTCTTTGATTACTCGTAATAAATATTGGAGACCAACCGATACAAATGAATCTTAATTTCTCAGCCCGACTCTCCTGATTTATCATAAACTCATTTATTGAGTTCCCTTCAGAAGGTATATAACAGAGATTACTTAACTTTCTGACAAATCGAGTTAATTACGAATGTGAGACTTAAAAAAGAAACGGATACTTCCAATAATAAATCGCCATTTGCATTCATTAGCCATATCATTCGCTTTAAAAACTGATTTGGGTTTGTTCTAATCAAGTGAATGGATTAAAAAAGGGGAAAATAGTCTTCTTCTGGAGTGGGCACTGGATTCATTAATTAGTTTTAACGGGTCTTTGGAAGAGTAAATAAATTCGAAGTGAATTATGATGCGAGCTGTGGCGAATTTCCCTTCATTTTAATTTAGTTTTGGAAAATAAAAATAGCATTCCGCGATGTGAGACAATAATTAGGCTTGACTTTTGATTGTTTACGACGGTGGTGGCCAGAATATTTTATGGGAAGACGTCTATTGTTGCCATACTTTAAGTGATAAATCGATATCAATAATTCTGAAGTAAATTATAGGAGATGAATATTTTGTATTTCTAATATTAAATTTTAAGGATAGTGTTTTGGCAATTTAAAGGAAGGTGACATCGGTTAGTTTATTTTTCGATTTTAGATCATTTTTTTTATCACACGCAAAATTTACTTTTTATGGATTCCTTATATTAAAGTAAGGGCGTGTAAGGAAGAAAACTAGAAATTTTACTAGAATTTTTAATTTGTTTATTATTCCTGCTATCTTTACTCAATTAATATTAAGTTAATTGCAATGAAAAATATACGCCTATAGTTCATTTTGCCGGCTTATTTAATAGTGTAGCACTCTTTATTTTAACCCTTTGCCCCCGATAGTGCATCTGGCTCACCATTCAAGATTGTGGTGCATTTTGATGTTTTATTTATGTATTTTTCAAATTTAATTGTTAAAAATGCCTACATAATGGTTAAGAGAAGTAGATTAATTTTTCAAAGGAATCTTAAAAGAATTATGTATATTTATTTTTCATAGCAACAAACAAATATTTGTATTAGGTGAATAATTTTGCACCTATTTTTTTCGGAGTGTAAAGGGTTATAATGGATTATTTCTCTCTCTCTCTCTCTTTGATGTGAGTGTGATTGAGTTACTACTTGCTACCAAATGTATTTATGTATATTGGATCGACCATCCTCTACTTTAAAAAAAAGAGACATCACGACAATGTCTTACCATTGTTTATACAAAAAGATACCTGTAGTAAGATATTTCTAATTATAATTACAGAAATGGAATCTTATTTTCTTACTCCCCGATCTTATTTCGAGGTTAAAATACAAGGCAACCCCGAATTTTAGAAAAAGCTTTATAAGTTGATACAGGACGTTACAACAATCACTTATTGTGTAGGAATGCATGGCAGAATTGGGAGGAGGAAGCGTAAATACAGAAAATAAAATATAAAAGGAAAGACGAAATGTTTATTAACTTCGTGTAATACAGTATGATAGGTATGTTATGGTAATAAATAACCGTGAAGTAGAGTTGTTTAGACGAAATGTTTATTAACTGCTTATAATACAGTATGGT
>JAOUZG010038391.1:1723227-1736246 GCA_026289955.1 Argiope argentata | reverse complement strand
AGTTGTTTAGACGAAATGTTTATTAACTGCTTATAATACAGTATGGTAAAGATGGCAAGGTAATACAGTATGGTAAAGATGGTATGGTAATACAGTATGGTAAAGATGGCATGGTAATACAGTATGGTGATGTACAGTTGTTTGAAATGTTTATTAACAGCGTATAATATAGTGTGGCAGGTATTGTATCATAATACAGTTTGGTGAAGTACAGTTGTCTAGACGAAATGTTTATTAACTGCCAGTAATACAGTATAATACGTATGGTATGTTATGGTAATACAGTGTGGTGAAGTAGTGTAAGAGAAACAGAGCATTGTACGGTCTGCTATTATCTAGTAAGTATTATTATTAGTAGTATTATATACTAAGGTATGATAGGGAAAGTATATTATAGCATTGTATAACACAGTATGGTACGACATGTTTCGTATTGTATTGACTGGTATGGTCTTAAATGGTGCAATATAACTAATCATCCGTAATTCGTTGACGAGTGCATTGTTTGCAACAACTGCTCGAAATAGAAACCACACAAAGTGATGTATCATTGATAGCGTCGGGAGAATTGATTTGCGTACATGTTTAAAAACGAAAGGTATTTTGCATGCAAGTAAGAAATTGAGGATATTTAAACAATGTGATTCTCCCTTGAGTAAAAAGTGTTCGCATATACAAAACTCTTTGATGTATCCATAGGAAGCAATCGATGATGAACAAATCAGGAGTTAAGAATGGCTAGAGATTTTAGTCATCACGTTCAACTCATCCCGCCCCCAAAACTCAATTCTTTTTTTTCTATAAATTCCATTCCTATTTTCTTTTATTTCAAGCATTTGAACCTTACGCTCATACAATCCTATACAATAAATGAATGTTACGATGCCCCGCAACAGCCCTTACCGTTCGTACCATTAACTATTAAACATCCTATATATTTTGAAATAAACTTTAAATCAGTCACATTCCAAACAATCTTAAATATATATAATAAAATCTTCAGAAATAAAATATTGCATTGCTCTTTAAATTTATTTAGCCGAAATCTAATTTCTCAGTGACTCAAAATAAATGTGACGATACTTCATTTAATAACTGAAATCCCTTTCTCTAAACTAATTAAAAATCTCTTAATTTCTGGTACTTAGTTATATTTCTCCATCTGCTAACCGTTCCTTTCCTTAAGAACACATTTTCTCAAAATCATATTAAAATTTATGAGCTCAAGTTCCTTTATTAAATATCATATATTCAGGCTCCGAACACAGAAATGAAATCGCACAAGGTGCATTAAGAATTCCTCTTCCGTCACTAAGTCTCCCTGACGAATCCACTCGGTTTTAACATGTTTATCCTCTTATTTTAATTAAACTTAAAACGACGAGAATTTCATTAAATGTCTTTTTAAACTCCTTACTTTTCCACCCACAGATTGACAGTGCAGCGATCAGCAAAACTGACAAAGCCGTCCTTGAAAATATTACTCGGGCTTTTGTCTTAATCTCTTTTAAATGGAATTCATCGAGATGAGCTGGTAAAGCACGCAGGGATGGTATTAAATTAATTGAGCAAGCGTTTCCCTGATACTGGTGTCTCGTTGATGATGAGACTCCAGTAACGCTCCCTTTAAGTAAATTACTTTTCGGTACGGTTTTGAAGCCGGGAGATCAAGTTAAATCAAATGATGGTACCATTGGGCGCCCACTTAATAAAGCGGGTTTCATTGTTGAAAGACAATGACGCTGATTACTGCACGATTTCCCCCTACCATAGAGAAGAGGTTTGGGAATCTGCGATAATTTATTAAATCTTAGATGGGAGGGAGCATCATGGCCCGCTGCAGTTTCAGGCGAGTTGTTAAGGATATTAAGTTTGATGTCAAAGTACTTAGAAGTTCTGAGAAGGGGAAGCCTTATTTTTTATTTGTGGCTTAACTAGAATTTTTTGGAAGATGGGAATGATTAAAGTTTAATTAAATTTCTGTCTTAGGAAGTGGGTCATCGCATAAAAACAAGATTTGGGGATAATCGAATGTTCTTTGTTATCGACAGATCTTTATTTGTTTTAATACTCAGAATTAAGAGCAGAAGATAAGTTTTAAGCTATAAGGGTTTAGCTTTAAAATCATTATAAAAAAATTTGCGCATTTCAGGGCATGCAAATATATTTACATGTATACTATATAAATATATTCCTATTTATAAGGTAATAAAATATATTTATATTTTACATGGAGAAAAGAATAATTACACATAAGTACTACATTTTATTTTGGTGTAAATATATTTAAACTTTTAAGGTGTTTTGGGGACCAAAAAAGGTACTATGCCAATTCTAACAGTGGTCAAGAAGGGCAAAACAAATCGCCAATTTGATGATTTTATTCGTGAATTGTTATAGTATAAGATTCGCACGTTCCAAATACACTGGAGGATTAAGAACAGAAGATAAGTTTTGAGTTATAAAGGTTTGGCTTAGAAATCTTTTTTTTTGTACGGTTCAGAGCATATAAAATATAAATAAGTATCTTTACATTTTATATGGAGTAGAGAATAATTATATAAAAGAATTTGTTTCAATAAATATATTAAACGTTTAAGAAGTTTATGAAGCCGAATTCGGTGCTTGTAGGTAGTAACAGCGACCGAAAGGCGTCTATAAATATTTCGCCAATTTTGCGATTTCAGTCGTCATATTATATAGCATTTGATTTACGCATCCACATTTTTTCCTATTAAATAACAATGCAATTATATATTTTTTATATATTGGTGAAATTTTTTCTTGGTTCTTTTTGTTCAATGTTAAAATCAAAACGAATAGACCCCCAAAAACTAATAGTAATCTAAATGCTGGAAATAATAAATTCAATAAAATTGTTTTTTTTCTTTGTATAATAAAATGTTTAATAGCCATTTGCTGTGTTCAAATATCTTTTTTCTAGAAGACATTTATTTATCTCATCATGAATCATTAAGAATAGTTGAACAATAATTACTTTTATAAGAAAACGCGTTACTTAAGAAAAGGGTTATGTACGTAGTTTTGGAAAGTCGTTCGACATTAGTGAGAATCGTAAATGGCTACCAAATAAAAGTAATCTTTAATACAATAAAATAGCGAAGGCGTAACACAAGCAAACATCTACTATTCCAGACAACGACCTCTCAGAGATTTTATTACTAGTGGTTATGCTTTTATTACGATGTTTTATTAAATGGTTCATCTGTTTTATTATTCGTGTAAAGATATTGATCTTTAGTTTATGAGAGAGTGCACTATAAAATATTACTATGGATTACCAACCAGGATGGACTAAGAAATTTTTCAGTTTAATGCTTAATATTAAGGTAGGCTATGATTCTTCGCATTTGCAGCATTAATGCACTGAATTACTCTGCTTTAATATTGCATCAGTTGGACATAAAATTAAATAGTGTGATATGCCTTAGATTTTTGATATTTGCTATTTGACTTCAAATTCGGCTCAAATAATTTCGCATTGATTAAAACGTAGTAAAAGATAATACAGATAATAAATTTGATTTTGCTGAATGCTTTTCTTAATCTAGAAAACCTTACTGGTTGCCAGGCTATCAATGCAGATGCAACCTATGTTTGAAATTTGAAAATTAATTAAAATTTTTGATTACGTATTTAGATAATTGAAATAAGCAAATAGTGCTTTGAGTGTACACTCATGAACATGTGTGCTCCACAAAAATTGCTCTCATATATTTGAATAGAGTATGTATAATTCTGACCTGTTTAGCCAAAAATGCTAAAGTATTGAATTATTCGAATTCATCAATGGTGATTAAGAAATAAGCATGTGGCAAACAGTGTAAACTGAAAGAAAGTTATCTTACAACTTCATTACCTTATTAGTAAAGAAAAGGAAAAATTGTAACAGTGAGAAGATATGTGGAAGAAACTTTCCGTTTTCCATTCAGTTGAAAATGCATTTTTGTGATCTGTATTTCAAAATATCATCACTGCTCCAAATAAAAAAAAAATCAGTTCGAAAAGGAAATCAATACATAAAATACACACGTTTTGATTTCAAATACAACGAAAAGTCATTCTTTTCTCCCCTTTCAAACCTCAGTGAATGTAAATGTCCAAATCTAGTTCGGATTACATTCCAGTCCGGTAAAATAAAAGGAAGCTACAATAAAGAAAGAGAGAAAGGAAAGGTAGAAAAGTCTCAAAGTAAATAAAAACTGAAAGAGCACATAAGGAAAGATCCCGTGTTAAAGGTAATCAAGGAATCTATTGCGTTATCAAACAAAGTTAGGCTTAGCTCTAAAGGATATAAAATCGCTTTCAGAGTGTTCCATTTTTCTCTTTTAGAGGGTGAATGTTCCCTGGAAACTAAAAAAGATTCGGTTCTTCACTTTAAAAGAGGAAGAAGAGAAAAAAACTAAATAAAAATCATTCTACAAATACTTCTTTGCTTAACTTTAACCGACGCTTCTCGACTCGCATATTGGATTTTGAGTGATCTCTGTACATCGATTTTATTCATTACATTCCGAGCGAATAAATTTGACTTCAGGTTTTATTCGATTTCTTTTCTTTGATTTCTTTAATCTTCTTTTACTGTTTAGTCTGGAATAAATGGTTCTGAAAAATCATTTGTTAACCAAACAGCACTTTGAAAGACATCAATTTGCACTATTCTTTTAATATTATAACGCCTATTTTATAAATATTCTTCGTTTGTTCCGTTTAAGATAAGTTTTTATTTTATAATAAAAATTTAAATAAAGTTTTAACTATAAACAAACAATAATATTATTTTCACATCATTTTTATTTTTAATTTTATTTCTTCATTATTTATTAGGAATTGTAAACTGAGAAGTTCAAGAACTTTTTTTAAAAAAAACTATTAATGCAAAAAAGAATTTTATTTTTTATTAAGCTCTCGTTTCCATCAAAAATTCATTTTAATTTTTTTATTTGTTTTTAAGGGAAATAAATATAATTGATATAGTTGAAAAAACTTTTATCGATTTTGAGAACGGAAAAGTTTACTACCGTCATTGAACTTTTGATGATATGAAAATCGTTGTTTGGTCTGACGAATCAGATTTCCAATTATACCGAGCAGATGGTTTATACAGATATGAAGAAACCCTAAGAATCCACGGATTCCTGATGCCTAAAAGAAACTGTTCAAGCTGTTTGTGGATCTGTGAGGACAGGTTTGTGCGCTGTTAGCACGAAATGGGAGTGTTGATATGTCTAGATTCAATAATAACTGGTCAGAGATACGTAAACATCCTTTCCAACCTCCTGCATCCATTCATGTCCCGCGTGCATTCCGACAGACGCGGAAAATTTCCACAGGATAATGCACCACCCTACAGGTCTATAGTAGTTACACACGGTATATACTTGAGGAACACTCTTCTGAATTTCGTTCCAACTCTTGGACATCTAATTCTCCTGGCAATAATACTATCGAACATATCTGAGATGCTTTCCAGTGCTGTCCTTAGGACATCTGATGTGATATTGAAGAAGATGTGCTAAGCATTGACTCAAAAATAGGAGGAACTCCTTTAATATCAGGGGAAAACCCTTCTGCATCACTAGCAAATCTTTCATTAGAAATAAGCCCTTCTGCTTCAACAGAAACAGGAGAGGAGAGATACATAACAACCTGCGGAAAATAAGGCTATTTCCAGATTCTAACAATAGGAAAGTAGTCAAAGAGATGACCAATATTGAGTACCATTTTAATAGATTCACCGATAAAATTGCTTTAAAAAAGAAATTGCCAGGTGACAAACAATTGGAAGAATATCAAATATTATAAGAGAAATAACATAAATTGAGGTAAATAAAAGCACCTCTTAGCAGCTTTTTTGGACAAACAGAACGATTTTACGTGCTTCATAACGCATTTTGAATCCTTCGTAAATGTAAGATGGCTTCAGAGTAGCAATTTGGAACGGACTTAGAGCCAAATCGACAAATTTATAAAATTTCGTATTTGTAAAAATTGCAATTTAAGTTATAATTATGGTTGTCCATCAAAGCAGTTTATAAAATTAAGTGAATTATGATAAAATTTATAGACCTAGGAATATCCTATAAAATATAAATATATTTGATTTTAGTTGGGTCGTATTGAATGAAACAAATTACCCAATCATAAAGCTAATTGTCATGATGTAAGTAGGGTGGATCAAACTTCCAATTCTGTCGAATTATTCTGTCTTATCGTTTTTATGAATTATGTTATGAATTTAAATATTAAAACAAGTTTTAAAGTTGAAAAGTTTTGCAAAAATAACTGTAAAAAATTCATTGAAAAATATTTTTGAAACAAAAAAATTTATCAGCTACTAAATGACTCTCCGAAATATAAGAAAATTTTATCAATATGCTAAAAAGGCGAAATAATTCAAGCATAAGGAAATGATACTTACCAAGCTTCACTTCCATAAGTTTGATCATCCTCATTTTATAGATAATAGTAATCAATTTGGTGAAGAATTAAAAATTATTTTTAATTTTTTAAAATATGGATTTGATACAAATTTTACTTAAATGCAATGTCTCCTCTAAACTGAATTGTATAAGAATAATCCATCTATGAACCATTCCACTATATGAAAAATCAAAGCTTATTCATTACATTGAATTTTTTTTAAAAATTTATTTAATGGTTGGTGAGGGTGAGCCAAATCTAAAGATATCAAAAACATGTTGTTGTTGTTACTTATGGTACTTGCCATGAACAAGCCTCGCTGATACATCAGCAGATTCTAAGCCGAAGATATGAGTCAAATAGCGCCAACTAGGTCGAAGAATATGACCTAGATACACACACGTCACAGCCCTTTTTAAGGGACGGACTTCATTCATGCACATTTATTGAATCGTCTCAGATTGTAATTTAGATCTGGAACAGAGAATGATCACCTCTGACACAGTAACCCCAGTGGTATTACTCTCGATATATAGGACTTTGAAACGACGACAGATTTGACGAGTATCCTCACTCTCGGGGAATCTTGGGCCGGTGAGTTTCGAACTCGCAACCTAAGGAGTGAAGTCCAACGCTCTACCAACCAGGCCATTCCGGCCTTATCAAAATCATTTATTATTCATAAGGCAAAAATATTAAGGAGTAATTTAATAGGAAGCAGTTCATTTTAATCGAGTACTAATAATTGTAATCAAGTACTAACATTCACAAAAAATTCACCAGACAGCATTACAATCGGATTGATTCTTTATACTATTTAGAAGCAATTGCTAAAATCCTAATTTATGTATTTTTATCCGATGACTTTTGTATATTCGTTAAATTTAACATTTTTAAAGATTTATAAGTTGGAAAATTTCGTAATTAAAGAATAATTTGATTTAGTATTTTTTTAAATATATAAAATAGTTAAAAGCGTAATAAGGATTAAGGCATGCAGATTTTCACATGGGCAAACGTCAATAATTTATTTCCACTCTAGAACAATGCTTAGGCATGAAAATTTTCATATGGTTAAATGTCAATAATTGAATTTAACACTATAACGTTTAGGATTTCAATTACTCTTAAAAGTCGGTCGGTATCGTTTCGATTACGTGTTATAAAATATATGAAATGTAACTAAGTAATTGCAAGACTGTTGTTCATTAGGACTTTGTTTTAAGACTTCTTAATATTATTTCGTGTAATTATCATATATTTTGACTCTTTGTATCATAAAAAATGGCAACAAAACAAATTCATAATCTTGTAAAATGAAATAAAACAATGATTCATTAATATTAGTATAAAAAGCAAAATCGTAATTTTTGAGAGAATGCAAGTTTTTTAAAATTACTATTTATAATTATTTTGTATAATGTTTTCTACACACTTTCTTTGCTATGGAAACTTTGATATTCAATTTTTCCTGTACATTTCCAGCATTCCATTTTCATGCAATAGACACGCATTTTGTTAGTTCCATTTCCTTTACAATCTTTAGTTTCGCACTTTTTGAATTTTTAATTACTTTAATTTCATTTTTAAATCCGTTAAATTCATTATTTTTTACTAGAATATTATCCATTTTATTTTCATTTTCTTCAGATTCTTCCCAGTCATTTTCATGCAACCTTATGTCTTCATCGGAATTTAAATCAGAACAAGACAGCTCACCACTATTCAATCTATTTTCAGAAAACTCTCGCAACAATTTATCAATATCATCAGGGCTTAGACCTTTTCGTTCGGAAATCGAATGCTTTTTTTATAAGCAGATAAGCAAATGCTGTGTAAAGAAACACGTAGACACATCAATTGTAGAATAATTTATTCATCTCCGCTTTGTGAGCTTAATGACGCTGCTTTCAAGGTCAAACAAATTTGTGATAGTACTTACTTCGGGCAGTTTGTTTTACTTGGAGAAATATCGCTTGTTCAGCAACAGCTATTTATAGTGATTTTTTTTGTCTTGTTGTCGAAACGACACGAGTGGACGTTCTAAGTATGTTTAATTGTAAAATATATTCTCATTAACCTAGAACCACGAAACGTTTTCTTTGCAATCATCATGGAAAATGGTTAAAAGTGTCGAAAAACTTTCAAATTCCTTTCAAAAATATGGAAAAGTGAACAAAAAAACAAGCTCTGTTGTCCAATCGACAACGGCGGACACTCTGGTGTTAAAAGTTACGATTTATCATTTCATTTCCGTTATCTTATTCAGCTTGAAACGTGCTGGGATCCTGCCACAGGGGTTAGCGCATCTTCCCTGTGACCTGGTCGTCCCGGTTTGGACATGGAAGTTCGTCTGTGTTTTTTCTGTAAGGTGTATAAATATGCCTCCCTGTAAAACGGGGCTGTGCAAGCGAATGTGATGAGTAAGAAGGAAAAGTCGTAAACTTGGCCCTAGTTGGCGCTACTACAAAAAAAGAAACGCCGATTAGGCATAAATCGCTGACTACCACAGCGAACTTGTTCATGACGTCATAAGAAACAACAACAGTTTGAAACATTTATGTAATCTTTAATTTAATCACTTATTCCAATAATTATTTTTTGAATTACAGATGAAGTGCAAAATTTTAATTATCATTATCAAAAGTATTATAATAAGTAATAAAAGTATGTTCTTATATAATACTGATTAATGAATTTAGCGATATAATTATATATATATTAATAAAATGAACATATTTGAAATTATATCTAATAAGTAATTGTTAAATTATTATTGATATTTATATAATTTTAATTCATACAGTTCTTTATAAAAATAATTCTTTTGTACAATTTTGTCTTGAAGTAATCGCCTGATTGCAAATTAAATTTAAATATAAATCAGACAAGGAAAATTTAATAAACCTTAGCTTTAATTTCAAAAATTCTTTATGGAAGAGAATTGCTTTTTTCATTGAAATATCAACTGTATAATTCGATATAATTTATCAGTAGTATATATTATATCGAATGATCTTTAATTTAAAGCGCATTAAAATAAATGTGGCATCACAACTAGCTATTCTTTCAAATTAGATTTGAATGTTTCAGAATAAGTCATTCCCAATTTCCCCTTTTAAAGTATCATATTACTACAAGACACACTTCTCATTTAATTGAATGTGATCAAACAATTTGAAAACTGAAAGTATTTATCCTCTGTATTTGTGCTTGAGATAAATAGAAAGCATTTCAAAGTATAACAATTTGTCTGTATTTACGCTCTTAATGTAAATTTGTTTCCGTTTATTTCAAATATGAATCATGATATTAAGTTGATACTTAATAATTCGTTATTAGAATGTTTTCTATAGATATTTATTTTAAAAAAAATGTATCATGAATATAGAAATCATAATGGCCATTGCATTTCAAACAACAATAAACAAAAAAGGCTCATTTTCATGAAGCAGATAACAACGCTTTAACGTTTATTTCCTGTTCTAAAAGACTCGTTTCTCTAAAATATCTTTTTACGATAATTTTAACATATTAGAAATTTTTATTGTCTATTAAATGATATAGATATAAACAACCAAATTATATATCAAAATTATTGATTCGAATATATTTGATTAAACTAAAGTTGGAATTTGTACATGGGATTAAATTTTGAGGCTTCCATAAATTTTGTTTAAATTATTCTTTTTTATTCTCTACATCCTAACTTATTTTACAAACGGATAATTATATTTTCTGGCTTGTATTCAACATATAAGCCCTTATTTTTTATTTATATTATTCTCTCGTATGTTGTATAGAATAAATTTTCATTTGTTTTCCTCTCACTTTGAATTAGATGAGAATTTATTAAAAAAACGAATTTTTTCATGAAAAGTCTGAAGTTTTCGAAGTTTTAATTAAAGAAGATACAAACGAAATTTTCATGAAAAAAAAAGTTAATTAAAGATTTTCTAATGAATTTTACTGCGTGAAAAATAATCATAAAAATCAAAGATAAAAATTTCGATTTTAATTCATTAGTTTTTCTTAAAACTCCAATATCCAATCAAATTTTATAAAACAGAAATAATTTAAAACAAACCTCAGCAATAAATATATTTGTATTTATTTTTTCTTTTATTTGGCCTTCACTTTTGAATTTAAAAATAAAAAAAATCAAAACATTGTTTTATTTTCGAATTATTTTAATTTTATTATTGATAAATTAGAAAATAAATCAAGGTATTTTAGAATCTCTAATCGCAACAAAATTTGATATTCTACTTATCTATCTATTCTTTAATCTCTGATAAATGAACATGGGTAGGGAAATTTCCCTTCTCAGAATTATCAAATTCGGCACAAGTTTTTCATCTCTTTGGATACTACGAATGTATCTGAACACGAAGGTCTTAAGCTAAATTTCAGTTAAATGTCTGCATATTTAAATATTAATACGATCCAATAGAATGCGAAATAATTTATGCCGCCCGCCAAATGCATAATTTTTCCAATGCTGTAAATGTTCAACAGTTTAAATATTTTGCCCAATATTGTAAATTTCTAAACTCATTTTGGTATTTCAATTGAAAGATGTAAAACACGAAGTAGAAAGTCAACTTTGGAACGTTTGATACTTAAAGTCAAACTTCCATCTATTTGATTGAGTTTTTAAAGAAACTGTTGAACGAATAAAGGAACTTCTTTCCGCTAAGCTATTCTGGAATGCTGCAACTTTCGGATTTACAGTCACGATCTACTTTTGATAAGGTGTCGTAGAAATGCAAATACTTCGAAATTCAAAATCCTCGAGGGACGACAGGAGTCTTATCTTTTTTAAACAAGATTTCTTTTCATACGTTTCCCCACAAAAATAAAATCTTTTTATGTGTGATTTTATTCAATACTTTATAAAAACTATAATAGTCTAATACAAATTCAGAAGAGAATCTCAATTTTAATTTTTTAGAAATTTCAGAGTAAAAAAAAAAGGGGAATGGTCTCAATGAAACTTTCACACATACTTTCTAATAAAGCTGTTAACCCCAAAAAACCCCTTGCATGACATTGACATCCATTAGACACGAAATATTAACCTTTTGTATGAAATAAGTATTTTCATTTATTATCGATTGTGTTACGATGAATTATAATCAGTGTAGTTAAAGACGAAGAATAATTTTAACTTCTTCTCATAATCCAACGGCTATTTATTTTCCTAAAAATTATTGTTATGTCAGAATATCAAGAAATGCAGTTTCCCTGAAATATCATATCAATCGATAATATTGCATATTTATGTTCAATGATCTGTTGTTACGGATCTGTAATATCGATTGCCAGAAGACGGTTTCACAAATAACAGATGAGATACAGGATCATAAACCCTCGACCTCGGAAACAAACTTTACTATGATTTGGCAATGAAATGGATTCTTCAATCTCCAGGAATTTTGGCAATATATCTATCTAAACGTGATATAGATTGATCTTTCTAGAACCTTCTCTAACCTGTCTTAAAAACTATAAAAAGCCAAGAGGACGAACGGTCTCGTATGAATCAGTTGAATGGAGTTCAGATGATTCAAGAAGTCGAGTTTTGGATCGTTTGGAGAGATTTGTTGTCAACTGTTGAGAAAACTTTGGGTCCTGTGTTGCGCATCCAGGGTATAATAAAATCAGAAATCAGTGAGCAGTCAAGTTCGGCTAAAGCGAATTATCGAATTTTGTTTGAGAGACGTAAATTATCGTGAGGATTTCTATTTCTGCAGAGTTCTTTCTGAATGTTTTGTGCTGCTAAGTATGCCTACTACGGATTAGTTACTTGTGTACCATAGATTATGTAATGTTTTATTCATATCTCTATCTCGGCGTTGTTTTGTTGTCTCTGAGGTCGTCACTTCATGTTTGATAAACGTCTTTCTTTGGTATTAAACCTGTTGGCCTATTTAACCACTCTCCCTCCACATCGAATCAGTTATTTTTTCTATTTTTCAAATTTTTCAACGAATTTGCAGAAATAACATCAACAGAGAAGAAGCAGGTCTGAAAATTCCATCTGTGATAATTTAAAGTTTAAATTTTATGTATTGAAGAATTCAAATATGACGATTTTAATTGAAATAGCAAATATGTTTCATTTTCAAAAATAGTGATATTTTTTTAACATATATTTTTAACAATTCATTAAAATAACATATACAGTGGAAAAATATTAAATAAAAATTCAGCAGAATGTATACTCTGTCATAAAATTATTTACTGAAAAACTGTTCAAGTCTGTAATGCCTTTTTAGGCAGGGCTCTTCTCAAATTTAGTTTTCAAAATTTATTTACACTAATTCGTGGTATTATTTTTTCGCTCTATGGATAAATATTTATTAATCCCATAAAAGGTGCAAACAAGTTATTTTAAAAAGGTTTTAATTCATTTAAATTATACTGAAACCTTTTTCAAATCTAGTAATTTTATTAGTAATTTTGATTTCAAATTTAATTAAATTTATTAATCCAGGAAACTTCATCAGTAATTTCAATCAGGCAATATATATATATATATATATATATATATATATATATATATATATATA
>JAOUZG010038391.1:1705012-1723217 GCA_026289955.1 Argiope argentata | reverse complement strand
TATATATATATATATATATATATATATATATATATATATATATATATGAAAGTTAATCCGTTCCTAATGTAATGCGTTCCCTCCCCCCCCCTACCTAGTTATTGCCAAATTCGCCAGATTGAACTCAACCGTGACTGTACCTTTGTTTCAAGTGCCTCCGAACCTCCTTAAAAGTGGAGTCATCTTAAAGTGGAATCCTCTTTAAAAGTGGAGTCATTTGTTGTATAAAGGACAACATGCGTATTTCCCTGTTTCAGAGAGATCCATTATATCTTTAAGGGAGAAGACCAAAACATCCAGATGTCAAACTGTTTATCTATTGCAAATGTACTCTTCACATTTTTGAAAAACCATCAATGCCAGCAACCGTTGTCATTAGGTGTTGAAATTAGGTGAACTCTAGCCGATGTTTACTTTGAATTGAATATAATTAACATGCGTTCATGAAGGGTCAGCAACAAAGATGAATCATTTACAAACATTCCCATGATTGACTGGAGACCAATGAGAAACTAGTATTGAGCAGCTATTGGGTAATAAGGAACTCAAGGTCACCAATGAGAAAATCAGAGGCGGAGATCTGGTGGAAACAAAATGCTTTATATTTTTTGAGGTGGGCTGTGAGGGTCATTTAGGGAGGAGTCAGAGAGAAGGGGGGGGATTCGAAGTTACTCTTGATTCTTGTAAAAATTTCAGATTGTTTCTAACTTCTGTGTTACTATCCACTCGATAAAGAACGGTTTGGATATCTGGAACGGCGGACCTTGGAGAAGTCGTTTGAGCCAACAATCTGAACGTTCTTTTGGTTTTAAGTTTCCGACATGCTAGAGGAACTATTTCACGATTAACTTTCAACTCTTGTGGGAATTTTGTAAATAATATTAAAGTAGATGAGAACAAGCTATTTCTGTGTACATATATAAGGCTGTAAATAAAGGAATTGTTAGTTGTGCTACAATTTTATTTGATCGATCAGGATCAAGCCTTTACACTAATCTGACCTTGGCCAACCACGGGCAAATTTTTCAGTACAATATTTACTAGGACAATTTTTTTATTTATATTACTATCATGGGTAAATTTACTAATGCTTTTTTTCATGAAAGAAACATAGCTTGTTTTCTAAGGTGGTCTTTAAATCAAATTAACAGATCTTCAAAGGATTACAAAATTGACTCTCTACTTTTAAGTCATATATCTATAATTTGGGAACGCCAAATTTTTAACTTTTTATTTAAAGGTAAAACAAAATTGACTTTTTTTTAGCAAAATTAAATTCGAATATTTTGAAAGTCCATCTTACCTCCTTCTGCCTCGCAGATCAAAGTAACATTCGACCCTTCGTCCACTGGTCCAATAGTTTCTTCAATCCGCTGTCCACTCTCGTCCATTATGTTAACCTCTCGAGGTGGAACTGCAAAAAGAAAAAAAAAAAGACTCAGAGAGTAAAAAACAGGAGCCAGAACGGATCCTCTAC
Organism: Argiope argentata; assembly: GCA_026289955.1. Lineage (NCBI taxonomy): Eukaryota > Metazoa > Arthropoda > Arachnida > Araneae > Araneidae > Argiope > Argiope argentata. The sequence continues at coordinate 1,721,740 of JAOUZG010038391.1, read as the reverse complement.
ATGCACTCGTTTCTGGAGCGATCGTATCGACAAATCGCTCTATACGTCACAGATGACTCGAACTGGGCTTCGCAAAGAAATGGGTTTAAAATCTATTGGAATGTTGGACTCGTCTCGAACAATTTGCGAATGGAAATGCGATCTTCGGGAATTGAAAGAATCGAAAAACTTGAACGGCTTCCTTCCTCCTGATTTTATTATCCCCGATGCAAAATTGCTTATTTTATCCGGAAAGCCCGACGCGATTCATGAACTCATGATGGTACAGGAGAAATTTCTTATGCATTCATGTAACCAATTCCGAAAGGGACCTATCCATCTTCAAATATTTTTGTGTACACTCGAAGTAGGGGTGAATAACAAAGTGCCAAATGGAACATTCTGTGCTTAAAAGCGGCAAATAATGTCTAAGGCCTATGATTCTTTTTTATAAATTGTTATCGTTTTACATATAATTGAATATACAGCAAGAAAAAATTTAATGTATACACTTGCTAATATAACAGCATTTTGTAATTAAAAAGTCATTCAATCAGAGTAGTTACTGTCTAAAGCCGTGTTCCGACGACCCTCGGGCCTTCAAGCGGGCACGCGTTTCCCTCTTACCCTAGTTAATGCGTTGCTACCATTCAAATAGTTACTAAATAAAACAACTTTTTAAGAACACAATATTTTTCTTAAATAAAACATTTTCTTTTAAACACAACATTTTTCTTTTCTTTTTCCTAAGATCCTTTTTTTTTTTTTTCATTTTACAACTGCTGACTCCAAAAATATAAAATGTAGCTAAGCAACGCCAGAATCAAATCATAGCGCCAGCACGTTTGTCACAAGAAAATAGGTTATGATTACAGTTAATAGCCAAGATGTTATAAATATAAAAATATTTAAAAATTACAAAAATATTTTATAAACTTATAATATATGCTGTAAAATTTAATAATTATTATTTAAATAAATATTATAAAGAACACAACTTTCTAATAATTATTTTGATATTATTAAAATTGCCGCTACATCCTCCTTTGCGGGTTTTTATAATGCTTTGATATTTGTTCAGTTTACGAAAGTTGTCGATAAAGTGGACAGACATTAAAGGCCCCCAGGAAACAGCAAAAGAGGGAAAATGAGGGAATGCTTGCCCTGAAGATTTGAGGGGCGTTAGAACAGGGCTTGAAGATTTGAAAGTTTGTAGTCATCTCGCATGCTGTCAAAACATTGACGTAGAACAATAGCAACAAAAAACTGAAGTTCATAAAATAAGGAGTTGTAATAAGCATAAACGTTGAGAATATAACTAATTGAACTGTAAGATGATTATTTACATTTAAAAAAATCTTAGAAATATTAGAAATACTATATGACTTAAATTGGGGCTGAATTTTCTATTTAATCTAATTTGGATTTAACGGCTTCTTCAGCAAGAAATTTTTAATTTGCAATCAATAAATATATCATTCCTACTCGAAAGCCATGCACCGTTTTGTTCTTTTACTATGCATTTTCCTTATTTTTCGTCAATTCTTCAAAAATTCGTTAAAAAACGAAGGCATTGTACATTTGTTAGTACAGACTGCAAGTTACTTAGGATTTAATTATTAATCCTTCACAGTTGCTCATGTTTAAATCTAGTCATCCCGCATACAGAAATAGCATTGAGTTGAACCAAAGTATATAATATATATATATATATATATATATATATACTGAACTTCATAAAATAATATTGATTAAGCAAAAACATCAAGAACTAAAATTCATTTAATTGAACAATAATGTATTTATATAAAAATACTTAAATATTGAAATATTAAAAACACAAAAACATTTTCACAAAAAGGGTTCGCCGGGATTAGGGATGGCTAAAGTTTTTTATTTTATCTAATTTGTGTTTAATAGCTTCTTCAACAAAATATTTTGAACTTCTAATTTCCAGATATATAATTGCTATTCCTATAGAAGCTATAAATTCACTGTATTTTTACTATGCATTTCTCTCTTATTTTGTTCATTACACAATTTTGTAATGGATGCATTTTAACAATATTATGTAATTTCTAACCTAGAAAAAAGGAAAATGTAGCATTTTATCTTCGTGTTAATAATATTTTAAATATGAATTTAAATCTTTCACATATCCTTCAGAATTTTAAATAAATATACTACTGGATTATTTGATTGATATTTCTTTCAAATAATGATTTGTGTTTAAAACAGAACAAAATTTGGAATTGTAATGTAAAGATGAAAGAAAAAAAAAGAATCTGCCGGAGAGATTTTTATCAAAAGATGCTGTCTTCTAGAATTCTTAAGTTTTCGGAATTATTATTTACGGTACGCTTAATATTTTTTCGGAATTCTTCGATTCCTGATACAAAATATGATTCACTTATTTTTTTATTTAAGTGATTGAAAATAAATAAAATATTTACGCATTTTGGATATCAAGGCGTATAAAAAATACATTTTTAAATTTTTAGATTCGTAAAATCTTTTTTTTTTACTTTAATAGATTTTAAAACTTAGGAAAAGGGCATATTTTTAGCTAAAATTCTTATTAAAATTTCAAAGCAATACCTCTAAAATACAAATTCCTATAATCCAAAATATATACTTGCCAAGTTTGGTAGTTTTTGATTAAAAAGATTGTACGTAGAGCGCCAGCTTACCCGCTACATACGTGCAAATACAAGTTCATCTTTATAATAAGCGAAGATAAAAACTACCGAATAAATGTTACATAATAGAAAATTAATTGATCTCAAGAAAAATAAAATCCATTTTCCAAAATGCTGAAAACCTTATTCTGCGCAAAACTGTGACGTTAGAGCAAATGACTGTAAATATTAATTTATTTTTCTTTTCTGTTATGATATTTACGGTATATAGTTTAATTCTTAAGAAGTTAAAAAAAGAATAAATTACCTTGGTAGGAAATGAAACAGAAATAAATATTTCAAAAACCTTCAAGATACTTAATTATATTATAAACATTGCTTTGATGATATTATACAGTATTGTAAAAGTTGGAAAATATCGTAAAAGCGTAAGTAAAATCTACGTAATATAGTTATTTGGAAGAAAATAAAATACTGCATTTTTATTATTATATTAGCTGACACTGTGCATTTATTAAGAAACAGTGTGAAAGGAGTTAGATAAAAAATTATGTATCACTTTTTACAGCCAAAAAATAGGTAAAAATATTAAATTAAAAATCTCGGGCTCTAGTCACTTAACATATTTATTTTCATCTGAGTTTTCCCTTTATCAGACAAACAATACTCATACGTTTTAATCAAAGAGAAGGTATAAATAACATTAACATTGATCAGCATTTTTATTATTTGTTCATAGTTACATATTTTATTAATTACTATTCAATACATTGAAATTATATTCTTATAAGATTATTACTAATAATTCTAAGTAAATATCCTGATAATTTTTAATTATTTCCTCTTTCATAACTATCTTCAAATATTTCTTTGATTTTATTTTGCAAACATATTCACTTCGATAAAGATGTACAATTCATTCGAGAAACTGAGGATTTAATCAACGTGGATGGTTATTAAAAAAAAATTCTGCAGTGCACTATTTATTTAGAAAATTGGATTTCATTTCTTTGCTTGCTATTATTTTAATAAATAGCAACCGCTATTCATTCCACGCAATCGAAATAAAAAGAAAGATATCACTAAAGCTATATTGAAAAAAATTTCATTGAAACATGTTTTAATTTATTGTTCGGTTTGTTCATTTAATTAGATTCTGTGAGTAATTAATCACAGAAAACTTTTTTTATTTTGCATTTTACGTGAAGTAAAAAACGTACAAAATAAGTAAAAAAAAACTAATACTATATATTTAAAAAAACCTGTATATTTTGTTTTAAACCTGTTTCTAAAATATTTTAATTCATTAGTATTTGATATTTTATGACAATAAATTTAAATGATAAGATATATGGTCAAAATAGCTATTATATATATTATTCATTATTACAATCTGTTTTATTTATTTGTGATGGCACTCGTTTGATAAATAGTCAATTATAAGTTTTAAATTTAATTTCACAAGAAATATTTTCCGTTGGGTTTCGATGTATACATAATCAGAAATATTTGAACGAATGCCCTTGTTTAAACATTTTTTGTAAGCTTTCCTTGTATAGTATTACCTCAAATGTAAATCTTGATATCTAACAGAAAACTGAACTCATGTAATCCTAAAGATAATCAGAAATAGACTTTAATAAAAAATGGTTTAAATAAAACTCAGAGATTATAAAAAATTATATTACTAAACATTTTTTTTAAAAAATTCAATTAGCAAAATGATTATTTTGCTTTGTAAACTGCAGCTTAAACTATGAAATCAAATCTCAATAAATGTTTATTTAATAAAATTGAAGATATTTCTTCCTGTTTAATAATACTTAATAATATAACATGAAATACAGATAATTGAAAATAACTAGCATATGCATAACTAGCACTAGCATATGCATTTGCCTAAAACACGTCTAAAATCTTTTTAAGATATATCTGTGAACTTTATGCTTTAACAAAAACGTCATTGCAAAGAAAAATTCTGAATTTCCAGAAAAATATTTGCAAGGAAACTCTAACTTTCGTTAATTTAGATGAACGCTTATTAGATTAGATTAATTTATTAGATTTAGGTTTATTAATATTCGAAAATAGACTTCGTGTTCAAGACCCGTTTCATCCATCCGATTCACACAATAATTTAATACAAAACTGCACTTGTGCTCATAAAATCCTTTACTAATTTTGATAATTTTTTAAGTCAATACAATTTTAAGTTTTCTCGTTTACATTTGTCTGAAGGTACAAACAGAAAAAATGCCAATCCATTGCTAAGTTTAGCTAAAAATTTGATCATAATCTGCAACATCTCTTTACAAAATTATCCTTTTGGTTTGTAATTATCATATTAATTTATATTCAAACAGTCGGAGAGACAGACTTCCCCTGTACGGATTTTACCCAAAACTTAATAGAAAAACTACAATTTTGATGTAATTACTGTATACCCAATTTTATGGGTCTATCTCAAGGCCTTTTTTGAGAGATTTTGTTCAGGAAGACTAAACTGGCATGTTCCAAAAATATACGTTTCAAACTCAAGGATGTCTAAAACGCGGAGATTTGACAAATTCCTAGTTTTTTGATCTTTAAAATACTTTCTCCGTACTATGTATAAGAGAATGCAAAAACAGAATGATGTAACTAATACATAAAAGTGTAATATAAAATGTAGAATTTTCGAAAACTACTTTAGAATAATCAATATCAGAAAAGACATAAAATGTCAGACGTCCCATGACAATAAACCTAAAACCACTTGCAGTTATTTTACAAAGCCACTGCAGATTACTCATACAGATCGACGCAATTAGTTATTTCAAGGGCTCGCATAAAAATCGAGCCGCAAAATCCAATCTCGACCACAAAACCAAAGGAAGTTTTCAACTTTCAACTGGTAAATAAAACGATGATCCCCCTTCGAAAAAGTTTCTCCATGACTTCTTGTCATGCTGCGAACAAGACATTATCTTTAATGCCCCTGATATCATTATCCACAGGAAAGAAATACTAAAAGTGATTACAGTTCCATCTTGCTTCATATTCTCCCCTCTCTCTTGTTCCTGGTAGCGAAAAGAACAGGGGATTGTCTTTCTTCTAAGAGGTAACTGCTTTGACTTACTCCATCCCAGTTTGGAGGGATGGGATCGGAATTTATATAAAGAGAAGAAACACTGCGGTGCTATTTGGTGGATACATTTTTAATATTTTAAGATAAGGTGTATTGTTTTCAAGGTGCTTTTGATGCGTTTGTGGATGCGGGAAACTATCACTAAGGCTTGTGAATGCATCTCTGTGTTTTGCGCAGCTATGAGGCAACTGTAAAGTGGGTTCTTTTATTTTTTTAAAAAGAAAAGAGGTATATGTTAGTTATACGACTTTAATAGTAAAAGGAATAGATTGTACGACTAACAGTAAAATCAAAAGAAGAAAATTCCATGACCACATAAAAAATTAAAACGGTTTCCAATATAATACTAAAAAATATAAATATAAAAAAAAGCTTAAAAAATTTTTTAAAAAGAAATGGAAATAATTTTTGAAGATTTAAAAATACTAAAAATTTTTTTTTAATTACAACTTTGAGAGAATTAATTATATTGTGCGATATATTTTGCATGAAAATTTTATTTTTCCTAAAAAAATTACGATTTTTTCTTTGCATTGAGTATTTTAGAGAAAAATATCAAACACGTTTGGAAAATTCTAATTAATGATTTTTAATATCTTATTAATTCTTCTATGCTTTTTAAATGAAGTCATAATTTTGAGTGCTAATTTTTTGCTTTGCCTTTGGATCTTTAGAGTAGTTTAATGGTACGATATAAAATGTATTGATACAATAGAAAACTCATTACACAGACTCCTTTCTAGACATACAATAACATAACACATTTTTCCTTTAATGTAATGTATTGCAAAGAAAATGTTTATTTAGAGAAGATAAAGGGTAACATTTTCATATTTATACGCAAGAACTCAAAATTCAAAAAGGAAAAATGCTTGTAACATATGACAGCTGATATGGCAAGAAGGTAACCAAAGACAATTAGGTTTATGTTGGGCGTTGTATCATGAGGCTTAGTTAAACAGACATTAAAATAACAATGAATGCATTTTTTAAAAATTAATTCTGCAAAGTTTAATACACGTCAGAAATAATTATTTATGCCTGTTTTGAAATTTAACTATAGTATAAATCTTTATGGCTATTTTTTTTGAAATACATAACTTTATTACATAAGTATAATTTATTTTTAGCAAAATGTTTTAAATATTAAAAATTACACTTTATCAGTTACCTAATACTCGGTTATTATTTTGAGAAGTGATATTTATGGATTAGCATTTGAAAATAGTATTATATTGGTTATTGATTTGATTTGGTACATGGCATATTACATTTTTTTTTATTATTTATACTCAAAGTTATTATTTTCTTTTATAAATGCCTTTAAATTTATCAATTTCATCATTTTCAACAACTAACGAGTATTAGGTAGAGTCTTTAAAAGACTAGATTTTATGTTTTTAACATTGATGAATAATCCAAACTTATTATTATTGAAATATGAATAATTTAATGAAATTATTGAAATATGAATATTTTGGGTTTGGTTTATTCAGTGTTTTATATTCGTTGCCAATGGAATTTCTCTTTATATGACTTTGCTATGAGGGATTTTGTAATTTTAGACTTTTTTTTTGTATTCTGTATATTTGCAAGAGAATTTTGGCGAAATTTTTAGAAATTTTTTGAAGGACACAACTCATGCATTTGAGGATAACTTATTAAATTTAATAAGATTCCGGAGTATTATTTTTCCTTTTCAAATCCTTAATTTTTTTTATTGATGACTTGATGTATCATACACATAATATTTTTCAGCATTTAGAACTTACGTTTTGTTCTTTCAATGTTTATTTTAATATATTAATCATTCTTATTTTCATTTAATGTTATGTATTTAAAACATTAGCCCGTTAATCTTTTTAAATTAATAACTAAACAAATTTTGAATTGTCGATTTATATAATATAGTTAAAATCTAGATCAATGACATAAACGGGTTTATTACTCAAATATGCTAAAAATGATTGGTCGTGGGAATTGTATCTTCCTTCCCTTATGACTGAAAATAATTCAATAATTCACAATGAAGATTATATCATTCTATTATAATACATTTTTGCATAGAAGATTTTTCAATAGAAGTTAAAGAATGAAAAGTGACCGTCCTTATTTTATGAAATGCGAAACTGGGATAACTTTCTACCTTACATCACCAGACTAAAAAAAATCTAATTTAATTTTTAGTTTTTAAATTAACTACAAAACGAAGATGCATAGATAAAACCCGTACCCAAACTTAATATCTATAGAATAGACAATATTTGAACCAAATCCAACAAGGAGTTTACACTATTGTTTTCATTACGTTTAAAAATATGTAAATGGATAAAACCGAATGATTTATATACCTCAAATTTGGTGTGCGATTTATGTTACTAAAAGTGCAAATCTATGTGAAATATTTGTTTTAATCAGTTAGAAAGAACGCGTATAAAATACAAACTGGAATTTCGGATATTATCAATCGGATACTACGAATGAATTGCTATAGGTGATACGATAGGATGGCTCATAAAAACAAAACTTACACCAAAAAATGTATCGTAATTATTGTACGTTAATGCTATGCAAGTCTATTTTTGGCATATTAGAAATTATTTAAAGTGTTGCTATAACTGTATCTAAATCTGTTTCACAAAGACTCATAATATAATAGTGCGGATCAAAAGTTAATATTCATTCTTACAGGTGAAATATAAACAATTATTTAATTAAAGTTCTTAGATTCATAAAAAAAGTACTTAAAAACTTTAAAGAAAAAGAAGCAGAAATTCTCGAAAAAAGAAACAAAATTATCTCATGATAAAAGCAGTTTTAGTTTAAAATACTTCCTTTCATATTTTAATTCTGATATGACGAGGGACGACGCATCTGAGTATTATTAATATTAAGCTAAAATGTGACTGCACGCAATTGAAATATTTTTTTTCTCATAGATTTATAATCTGAGTGTTGCTCCGCTGTACTTAAAAACTCTGTTGATGAAACGGTATATACATTAAAAAAATTTCTAGACGAAAAATTATAGGTTTTTCGAAGTAGTTTTGCCTTTCTTTCCCTTTTCTATAAAGCCTTAATCATTTTTCAGAGTATAATGTTGAAAAAATTATCATTTTCTAAATATTAAAATAAAAATAAAACTGATTTTTAAGCGTATAAAGGCTGAATTTTATTTATTTTTTAGTTAATAAAGTTGCACATTTTTCCATACTTTCTTACATATAAATACTATTATTTTTTAGATTTTATTTTCTTGAATTAAATGAAAAAAATTAACTGCCAAGAAAGTTTTAAAGTGTAAAATTTTAAAAACTTTTTATTTAAAGTTCCGTAATCTCAGAATAAATAATTAAGTGAAACATTAACAACTTGATAAAAGGAAACCAAATTTGTATTATCATGTCAGAACATGATGTTGTTTTGGGGATGAGTTTTTTGGAATCAACAAAAATCCGTAGGCTAAAAATAAAAATTTTATTATCTGCACTAGCCTTTCAAAATATCAGCTTTTAATACCGCGTTGCCATTTCATTTACAAAAGCTCCGATTAAAAAAATCAATGACTACAGTAAATAAAACCCAGAAAAATGTCATTTTGAGCACGTGATTATATGAAATGAAATAAATAGGAAATACGATGTTTTTTTTAAACAATAAAGGCGAGACAAAGTTTGTTAGATCGTTTTCAATACTAAAGTAACTCATTCAATAAAACAATTAAAATGAATAAAAATATGATTTAACTTGCACGAGCACGTGGTGCTTGGCAGCTCAAGAAATTATTGTTCTGACATGGTGCATTGAAATATGCGTAGCAGATTTCATTTTAATCTTTATTTATTCTTATGTTTATTTTAATAAGATACCACAATTTACATTAAAAAAACATACTAAAATTGTTTGAAAGCAAAGTTAGATATATAGCCAGCGGGAGTAGTTACCTCCAAAGCAAATTTGTGTTTTAGATGTGTTTCTTGCAACATATGGAAGTTGACATTTGGTATTAAACTGCAGGTTCGGACAGATTCATGTATCAAATTTGATATAATTAAGGGATTTCGTTTATGATTTACCGCGTTTACATGCCTGTGAAAGTAGAATTCGATGCACGTTGAACCTATTTTCGGATTTCATTCGAAATTTTGTAAGTGTACAAAATATATATTAAATCTGCTTAGTGAATTGCATCCATCTAGCTCTTATCATTTTTTAGTAAACATTTTAACTTATATTAGATTAACCAAGCAGAAAGATTTCCTCTGAACGGATTTTGCACAAAAGTTGATAGAAATTATAGGACTTAAACACTACAAACTTAGTGTATAGGTCATTTATCGAATTTCATCTATCTAGATCAAAGCGCTTTTGAGCTAATTTAAACACATACAGACCTTTTTTTAAACCGTTTTCTAAACTCAAAGAGATTTAAAACTTGGAGATTCGTCAAAAACCTCAAATTCGAATTTTTTTAGGATTACAATACTTCGTCTATTTCATATACAAGAAAATAAATTCAGACGCATGCAAAATTCACTAAATAATTCTTTTTTTAAAGTAGTAGATAAATACTACTACTAACTGAAATGGGGTCGATGGGAAACTGATCAATATGATAATAGTGATTAATGTTAGCATTCATCACGTGTTCACAGGTGCTAACAAAATCATTCTCGACGAAATAACTGATAATAAGGAATAATTTTTTCCATTTCATTAAGGGGTGTTACAGCGCATATCGGCGTTTAGAGAGGAAAAAATACAATTAATGGTATTCCAACATTTCCATTAAGCATTCTGATTAAATCCTATGATATAACACATTTTTTCAGCCACAATGATATTCAAACTGATCATAATGTCAGCTTTATATAGAGAAAGGGGGAAGGGAGAGAGAAAGTAATTTTATAGCTTCAAAAATTCCTGAATCAGTAATTCTTTCAAAATTTTTAGCAGTAACCGAAATCATATGAACATATTTTCACATTACAGCTTACAACATACTTAATCTTTTTTATAAAATTGAATATTTGTAATTCTTTATTTCTAATTCACTTATTGACTCAACTGCAATATCACCATCTTAGAAATCATTCTGTTTAACAAGTAGAAATTCAGCGCATGCTTGATTCTCAGAAAAAGCAGAGCAAGTGTTATTATTTTACTTTTTAACATAAGAACTATAAACCAGTAATATAAAAAATACAATAATGTGAAGCATCTAAATGGTGGCTATCTACATCTGTTCGAAGATGAACTGTCCATTGGCTTGTACTTTCCCATATATGTAGAAACGCAACACAAATATGTTAAGACAAAAACAAATCAAATTTAGAACATGATCTTGTTTCTGTGCTTGTAGTTATGTATCAAAACTTAATTTCATACAGCCGAAACTAAGGCTTTAAAAACCATACTGTATTTTCTCGTACTTGCATACTAACCATACGGCAGCGCTTAAACGCCAAAAAAATCGCCACATGATAAATTTTGTAAAAAGTTATCATCATGCTTCGTAGCTATCGTTTGTCTTCATGCAATCAATATATAAGTTCAGGAACCTTTTACAACAAAACAGACAAATCTAGTGTGTAGGGCTATGGAAATTAAAATCTGAACACTAAGGTCAATCATTTTCTTGCTTAAAGTCCACAGTTTAATGCAGTGACTGGAATAATACATTTATTAGATAGCAAGCATGAACGTTTGGGAGAGACCTCTGGTTTATATCTAAATTTCTACCACAAATTGCAACTACACGGATCAAGGTTTTTTATTTTTCATTTCTATTCTCATTTGAATATGCATGGTTATTAAAAAATCCATTTCATCCAAAAAAAAGTTTTTTTTTTTAATTCTTAGGAACGTCAACTTTTGTTCATTGCTAAAATTGAAATGCCATTTCCCAGCTTCATAGAAGTGAGGAACATATTGAATGGATTTATTAGATACAGTCCATTTAATGGGATCATTTTATGTCATCGGATGCATAGGTAAAAAAACGTACCCTATGGCTATAATAAAAATAGAGGAAAAATTTTCTTGGAGTTGCCCGTAATATTGGTGGACATATTTGCAATTAAAATGTTGAGTTTTCAATATTGAGTATTCCCCGGTATTATCATACCATTTTTTCTAGTAACGTAAAAGTCAATTTTTTTGAGTAAAACAAACAAAGAAAGAAAATAGAAATAGAAAAATATACCCAAAAAGGAGGGAAGAGGATACAGGAAAATACATTTTTCAACTTTTGGAGGAATCTTTTAACATGTCATGGAAGTTCATAATCGCAAATATCCCCACCAATAGATAATTTATTGGGTCAATCGTACCCTAGCAACCATTTAGCTACCTACGCAATTATTTAGATCAGTTAAAACTTTGAAACCATAAAACTTTTTTTCTTTATTTTCATTATGTTAAAGCATACATTTTCCACACTGGATATTTTGGTCGATCTCTTTTATTTTTTGAACTACTTTTTGTATATTTTATTAACCCCCAGATGTGTTGTAAACTATCTTAATAAATACAGCAAATTCACTTTACTATAGATATATAATACTTCGTTGTGTGTACGGAACGTGGTTTTAAGTTTTGAGAAGTTAAGAGGATTTTACCGGTCACTCTGTATATAGGTTCATTTTGTTAATATTTGACGAGACATATTAGAATATTTTGTTGCTTAAATGCACTTAGAAAATTTTTAATTAGTAACATAAAATGCAGGTCATAAATAAAGTAAAAATGCATCTGACACAAAACCCCAGTATTTTAGCAAATATGAAAATTCATATCGAAATTTTGCAATAACGTTTTGTATGCTAATATCGCGTGACGCGCAATATTCCATGAAAACAAGCACAATAATCTATGAAGAATGGGAAAATATATAGCTTTTTTCTTCTTGGCTTTGAGAAAACAAAAAGGGCGTTTTATCAATCGAATACTCTCTGTTCCTCCCTTTTGAGGAAGGCATTTCTCTTGAGAACAATGAATTGATTCTCGCCGCCCAAGTGGGAGCAGAAATGGCGTGTGATTGGCTACCCCTATGGAAGAAGGCACGTGCTTCCTTTCGGATGGGTTGCGCCTTGACCAGTAATGCATCTTGGGACTGAATCATTTTGCCTAGGCCATTACGTCGTTCAGATCATTGACTTTAATGGAATACCTATGGCTATTAGGCTAGCCTTCAATGGTTATCAGTTAAATGCTTAGTATATGATATCATATTTGAATAGAATGGAAACGAATCCTCATTAGCATTTTACTGTAATTTTTATTACTGAAAAATAAATCTATGAATTATAAAACTCATTTTTACCAACAATGAAAAGTTTCGTATAAATGAGCTAATATGGATATTTTAAATACTTGAGACATATATATTTAATTAAATCATAGAACCAAACGTTGTGTGTTATTACACAAGTTTAATTATGTAAGGATGTTATCATAGATCTTTTTAAATTAAGTTTAAGGAACTGTTTTCATGATTCTTTAGAATGATTTAAAACGAAAATATAGTTAAGATAATAAAGGAAGTAATGTATAATTTTTTGAAAACTTTGCATTCTTTTATTTTCGCTTTATTAAAACGTTTTTACTATGCACTCTTTACTATGTTTTCTGAATAAAGGGTGATTGTTGAACGAGTTTGAATAATAACTTTCAGATGAAAATCTAATTACCTATTCTTTGGTAAAAATAATTATAAAATAAATATCTAAATTTGAAAGCGTGCATAATAAAACACCCCAAATGTCTTTACAAATTTCGAAATACTGCTTCTATGTTATTTCTATTATCATCACTTTGGGTTGTAATAAGATCTCGGCGTAGGAACTGGAGGCGTTTCAGATGCGAGACCCGATTTCACCTAAGAGCCACCATGTAAGTTAATCTGGGGCATGCCAAATCCGTCTACGGTGTAAAAGTTTGAAGAGGGCTGTAACTCAAGTGCCATACTCGTCATCTGACCTTAGCTCAAAATTATGAGGTCCATCTCAAAAAGAGCTCTAGTGATGCTGTAAAAAGGTACGTTAACATACTATAACTAAACTATACTAAAATCCCACTGAAATATCCAGATTCCTATCCAAATTTATTATCTGAATTCATTCTTAAAGAGCATCGTATTGATCGAATCAGGCTTCGCTTTCCTTAGCAATTATTTATTTTACCAGATCCAGGTGGAAGGAAAGCCCTTAGAATAGAAAGAAATAGGAAAAAAAGGTTTTTTTTCTTATCTAAATTGTTTCCACAGAATGCAACTGAGCGTAGCAGGCATCATTCCCCATCCTATTTGAATATTCATGATCATTAGCAGTCCCACTGCCTCGGAGCAAACGGCTTTCTTTCACACAAGGCTGGCGAGATCGGCCATCGCCAAGATTCGGTTACTTGCAGAAAAATCTTATCAGCTCCATTGAAGCAGGGAGCAACTTTAACGGGTCTCTATCAACTGATCTAGTTACGGGGGCGCTTTTAAGCGTTCTTACACAAGCTGATGTGTAATGGGGAAGGCTTTCAGTGTTCGTTGAAGTGAATCCTTTCGGAAACTTTAAACCAATTAGGAGGAAAGCATCCCTCTTCTGAAAGGCATTTTTCGAAGCGCTTTCAGTAGCAGCAGATTTTGGTTAGTTAAATTATGCATTATTTTTGATGAAAGGATGTGGAATATAAACTGGGCCAATTAAAGTATGCCTAATACAAAATACTTCGAGGAAACTTGTGTTCTGAATAACGAGTTTTCTTTGAAGCATTAAATGCTATTAAGTATGCTGGCTGTATGTTACAAATTTAGGATTCCAGAAAAATTTCAGGAAATATTTTTTTAAAAAAATTTAAGTGTACATTCTGCATAAAAAGATACCACAAGCTTTTTTTAAAGATTAAAAAATATTCTTTTTTTGAAAATTATATTAAAAAGGAAATTAAAATAAATGCTAAATATTTCAGATTGTCTCCGATTTGTAACTCTCTTACTTTTTTCTTAAAAGAAAATCAAAAATATTTAAAGGAACAGTCATCATTCACTAACTGGCTTAAATTCTGAATAATTTTCAATCAGAAAAGAATGACAGTTCTAAATTTTTATATATTCTTATGCAAATCTAAAATAGTGTCTATGAAATTTCTTTAACACTAAAGTTACCACGAGCGGGTCAAATGACCCGTTTCCAATGGCAATTCCAACGGATAGATGAATCGCCGGTAGGTTTAGTGTTAAAACCTTGAAATCTCTTTCTAACATAGAGTGCAAAAGAAAATACTTCAACGAAAGTTGTTTTTTTGGAAAACTAGTTTCCTTTGAAGCATTAAATTGTATTAATATGTTAACTGTTAGAAATTTTGGATTCAAGAAATAAAATTTAAAAAAAAATACTACACTTTCTTTTTCAAATATAGATCTTGTATGAAGATATTATGAAATCTCTTTTAATGAGTTTAAATTTAAAATTACATTAAGTAGGAAAGGAAAAAAAAGGCTAAATATTTCAAATTGTCTCAGATCTATAAATTTTAAACATCATTTTTTGCGTAAATGCCGAACAGAAATATTTAAAGGAACAATCATTATTCATTAGTAATTCAAATTCTAAATTTAAATAATTTACTTTAAGAAAAGAGAAGCTCTAAATTCTTATATAAACATATTTATATATTTTTCTGTAAGTATAAAAATGTGTCTTTAAAATTTCTTTGTAACATATAACGTAATACAACATATTGCGAAGAAACTTGAGTTCGGAATAAAAAGTTTTCTTTGAAGCTTTAAATTGTATTAGTATGTTAGAAATTTTGAGTTCAAAAGATAGTTTGAAAAATATTAAAACACATTTAAGTATACATTTTAAATTAAAAGATAAGAGAATATTTTTTAAAGAGTTTTCGCACAAAAATCATGTCAGTTCTTTTGAAAAATGTTTACCCGTAACTGTATAGGAGAGTCCAAATGACTCCGCATTGCCCATTAGCCCTAATTATACCGTGGTATTTTCAAAATGGATGAATTATGCTCTCAGTGTCTTGAAGTTACCGGCGCTATGCGAAGGAATAACAAGTCTTTCCCATGATCTGGGTTTCCCGGGTGCTTTTTTACCCTTTCTATTGGTGAGTGAAAGAGCTCACCCTCCCCAACCCCAGTATAAAAAAGAGGGTTGTGCAACGAGTGCGTGAGTGTCATCTTCATATGAGTGAGAAGTCATTCTGCCTTCAAGAGTTCAGAGGCATTTACTATCGGAAACTACTGCCCAAACTCGGCTTAGATTTCGATTTCGTCGACAGGTTTGTGTATGGAAAGTGCCTTAACTAACTTACAATATCCTTCAAGTTGTTCTTTTAGCAGTAAGTTGGAAAAAGTCTAAGTATAAACATTTTTTGTACAAAAGAGTTCATCTTTTTCAAACAATTTATTATTTATGTAGTCATTGACTCCAAGTATTTGAAACTTAATTCCTTTAATTCGAATAAAGTAAAAATAATGAGTAAACGTTCTTGAGAACATATTTCATAATACAGTATTCTTCATGTTTCTTAACATTAGAGTCATTGTGTAAAATATAAACTGAGTAAATAATTCCTTAAATTATTGTTTGGGTTTTTCTTACAACATCTTTTCCCCATTTCATATTACAGCCTAAATTTTTTTTTAATATTTTTGGTGACAACATGATTTTCAGATTGCAGTGTGTTTCCAAAATAAATTGCAATGTTGTTTACAAAAGACAAAAAAGAAAAAATAATAGTGGAGTCATTTTGACTACATGTCTCTCTCCGCTTGAAAAAAAATTATGTCTCCATTTATAGTTTAAATAGGAGATAAGAAATGTTAAAAATTTCAAATTGTCACAAATGCATAACTTTACTACAGCATTTTTTTTCCATAAAAGAAAAACAGAAATATTTAATGGAACAATTATAATACATTAATATCGTCACGCTCTAAATAATTTGCTTATTGAAAAGAGAGACAGATCT